>VWPU01006352.1:55457-80847 GCA_013398955.1 Callaeas wilsoni
CTTTTCTTTTCTTTTCTTTTCTTTTCTTTTTTCTTTTCTCTTTCTTTTTCTTTTTCTTTTTACTCCTGGCACTTTTCTCCTGTTAGGCTCAGCTCAGCTTTCAATACAGAAAACTATTTTACGAATTAACAAAAGAAGAATTGGTGATATTGAAGTACGAAATATCTCCTGACTTGGGGACAATATAAATTAAAGATGCCAAGGACCTAGAAACACTTTCTTTTCCCCCACAAAACCAGCTTTACATGTGAGTTCTAAATGGTCAAAATAGTCCTCAATATCTTCAGTTAGAGCCCCAACTACCAGAGCTGTAAATACAGTAAACCTGTAGCACTGGCATAGGCAAATTTTTCTCTCTATGAAATTCTGCTCTGTCTGCCTGTGATCCTCTGTCTCATTCATGCACATATTCCAGCTGACAGTTTTTCTGGGTGAATATATTTAATGACAACTCTTCAACTCACATGAACCACTTAAAGGTCTCTGCTAATTTCTTACAGTATTGTTCAGCAGCAGAAGCAGTTTTATAAAAGGGAGAGACGAGAGAGAGAGAATTGGGGCTCAGTGATTTATTAACTGTTCCCTATACTGTTCCTAAATCAGTTAACAGGGCTTATGGTAACCTACTTACTTGGATTTAGTAAAGAAACTCACACTAAGGAGAAAAGCACTGCTGTGGCCTAACCTGGTTATTTAGAGACTGTGATAACCTGTCATTTCTTGAAATTTACCCCTGTGTTTTATTGAGATGAAGCATTCTGAGGTACTTGGGGCTTGTGTAGAAAATTTATTTATGATGTCTGGGGATTTTCACTTCTGGAATACTAAGAAAAAATTCTGATCTTATTGGCTTGAGTGTAAACACAGACTAACTTCACTGACGTCAGCAATGTAAAAGCCATATGCTGCTCCTCCTGGAGCTGGCTTCAAATGAGCTAACAACTGATGGGCACCATGAGCCTTTTGTGTACAAATGAGACAGAGTCTGTTTGCTAAATCTTTACTGGTTGGACTTTTTCTTGGTAAGACTTTATTGTACCATGTTGTAGAGTCATACAGAGAAAAAAACTTGGGGCAACTCTGCCTAAAAATTGGTTGCTTCACAATGAAGAGACAACAGCATGCTTCAGACATCTTGCAAAACATAAGGCTAAATGAGAAGGTAAAAGAACAGCGGGGTAATATGTCATCTTTACTTCTTGTTTGATTTTTAGCACCTGGCCTAGGTTTGGAATGACAACTGGCCAAGCTTCACTTCCATTAGACTTATTTGTCACAGACATTCAACATGCAATAATAAAGAGTGAAATATTTTTGCAGGGAATTGTTGGATAACATTACATTCCTACTTTTCCTCAGAACTTTGAAGCTCATGGAGGGAAATGGTGCTAGAAGAAAAGGACTGTAATTTTAAGAAAATAAAATGATTTTTTACTTTGTTATGTTCTAAATCTTTTACTGTATTAACTGCAGTACATCTTGGGCAAAGACTAATCTTGAAGTACATAGTCAATCACATTTATTTCTGTTCAGCAAGAAAGAAAGAAGGAAAATTAATAGTTATGACAGGTGCTAGTGTGCGTATACAGGTGCAGATGCACTATCATGCTGTTGAAGAGCACTTTGTGCAGCCTTGCAAAGGCAGTGATTTCCAAAAGCCCTAATCACCCTTAAACACTTTCACAGCTCTTTTCTTCACTCAGATATGGCAGTCTTATAACTCAATACATTTCACCAGCCAGTGTGTCTAGAAATTACTATGATAATGTACCAGATATGCTGCCGTCACACTTCATCACTTCTTACTATGTACAGCATCAGGTACTGAGTTGATGGGTTTATAATCAAATCTCTTGTACACAGCTTGTTTTTGGCCAGATACAAAAAATTTGCAAGTTTTACACCTGAGCCACATGTTTATGTGTGTAATCTGTGTCCCTATTTTTCTCTAACTGATCTTCTTTAAGTTAATTATTGACTACTTCTGCTAACCCTTATTAAACAAAGAGCTGTGGGTGGCCTGAAGACTGACTGATTTAAATGAGGCAAGAAAAAAAGATGAGTATGACTCATAGATCATCAGTGCTAATCCTTCACGCTTGCAGTCTTTAGTCTGATGAGCCTTTCAAACATCTACTCCAAGTCCTTCTCACCCCTTCTGCCTTCAAAGTCATCAGACCACAAAGGATTAAAGGATACAAAACACTGTATCCAAAACTGGAAAAAAGCCTAAGAAATCTATGGTGTTTCTGATTCAAAGACAATAGAGGATATAACCATTTAGAGTTATTGCAGAATAAAAATCCTTCCTCAGAAAACTCCTAAGCATAGCTAGGGAAACGTTGATTCCTTGTTCACTAAGCATCCATTGGTGATATGAGAGGCAAATTATTGACAGACTTGTGCTATATCTCTTATGCTGTTATCATCATTTTATATTCCTGGAACAGCAGGTGATATGTAGGGTGAACTGAGATCCCCATAGAAATAAAAGCAAGAAAATCACAAGACAGTCTGTTGGTGGGAAAATCTGAAACTGAGCAACAAGGTTACTGTGAGCAAATCTCACTGACCATGATCATGGGACACTCGTTTTTTGCACTAAAAGCAGTAGGACCCTTCACTCAGTGTCTTGTCTTCAGCTTTGCCACTGATCTTCTTTCTAAAAGAGGAATGGAAAAAATAATGGCAGTCAAGTTATTCAGAAGACAGGAAATATATTCTTGGCCTTGGGAGACAAACAGCAGTAATTTGGATTTACCATGTAAATCACAGTTATGCATCCTTTCATATCCTCCTGCCTGCATTTTGGGGAATATCACCACATTAAAAATCCATAGCTGCCTCTCAGAGACTTCAGTTTTTCATTCTGGGTTCACTTCTCTCCTATAATTTTTTCCCATAAATTTAATTAGCTTCATGTAGGAATAATGCAGTATTCAGACCATGCCTGTCTTATTTGGGAAGCTATTTCAGTGCTTGTGATGTCAGCTAATTTTTGGTGTAAACATATCTGTGATGTTTGTCTATATGATTTTCTGCCAGAATCATCATCTAACATAAATATTTCTACTTTATTGCTACTGTTAAATGTTTTCTTCTCATGCCAAAATGTACTTACTTATATGAAGTAATTAATTTCCCTCTCATAAGATTAAATAAGCCAAGCTCTGCTGATTAATCTTTTAAAGTGTGTTTAGTATTTCCCCAATCATTCAAAGAGACTTTTATAGACTCTGCTTGATATGTGATTTACATACATGGTTCTACATCAGGCCATCTTAAGGTTTATGTAGAGGACTTAAAATCTTAGTTGTTGTAAACAAACCCTCTAATTTGATACATCCAATAGCTGTATTGTATCTTTGCATGACCTCACCACCATAATAATTCATAGTTGTCTCAAGAGCAAGGGGAATCCCAAAGATATTTAATTTCTTTTGTTGCTACACAACCACTATAGAACAAATTATTCAATGAATCTCTAAATTAAAAGCCTCGCACCATACATACTTTATATTTTTCTGGTCAAAAAAATCTTTCCCTGTATAATGATCTGTCCCTTGCCAATAGCCTCCAATTATGCATAGATTTCAGAGCTAACTCCCATACCAAGGAGTAAGAACATGCTCTGTTGTGTAAACGCAGTAGGTCTAAGGCCAGCTGTGAAGGAATAGAACTAACAGCAGCTCTGCACCCACATCTTATTCACACATCCTTGAACTACTCAGAGTATTTGTTCAGTTTGAATTATTTTCAAATTACGTCGCCTATGTGTCCTGAATCTTAACAATTAAGCCACAGCAGAGTTCCTGCAATTGTACTTCCACGTTATCAGCTTTACTTTTCAGTGGCTCTTCGGTAAGGCAAAAGAGAATACATTAGCTTATGTCTTTATTTCTGAATGGCATCCCGGCATTCAGGAATGAAGGTGTTAGTATAATACCATCAGATTTTGTGCTATTTCTGTGCTAAAGATGCTGGAAAGTGCCAGTCCAAAGCAAAGGTACCCACACAGAAATACAGGCTTTTCCTATTTGCCTGTGCTATTACATTGCAGGTATTGCAAAGCAAAGTCTGACAAATTTAAGGTTACCTTTAGCTACAGGATATTTTTTTAGTAGCTGCTTGAAAATCCACAAGGAGTAAAAATATTACTACATCAAAACTGTGCACCACTGCCCACAGGTTAGAAAAGTCCTTGTCTTTGGTTTGGATTTATTTTTATGAGCTGTAAATAGCTTAATCACTTCATTTTTTAATCTGTCTTACTGATATATTAAAGCAAATTTTCTGTAATAAAATGTATTTATCAGACCAGGCCTTGTAGGAGAGAAAAATGATGTAATAACTTAGAGCAAGAGATTCAAGATGCATAGTTTGATTAAATTCTAATCAAAATCCATGGGAGTTCATTAGAGTTTAAGAACCTGACTTCTTTAAATATAAAGTTCTTGTTAGCTGGCTAGCTAATCTTTTCACTTTGGGGATGCAGTTTCATGACTAGTTTAACCCAGTGTATGGATGGGTTCCTGGAAAAAGGCGTGGGTCTGCCTCTCCTCCCGTTCTCAGCTGTGTGTTCCCAGAGCTTCCCACAAGGCCATCTGAATAAAAACACTAACAAATCCATAAAAGTGGATTTGTTTTCAGCCACACTTTCAACACCCCAGTCTGACTAACCAAACACTGACTTCAGGAAAGTGGGTGACCAATTGCTTGGCTGAGACCCACAGGAAAAGGAAAAACTGCCTCCATCAGCAATGGTACAAATCAGCTGCACTGAAAGTGAAATTTAGCCCACCCATATGTCAAACAGCCATATGGTTTGGTCATTTGCAATTTATCATATTACCTTTTAATTAATGTAGGTATTTTCTATCTTCCACTGGAATCTATTTAGGTTTTTTTTATTTCAGACAATATTAAAGGCAGACATCAGTTGCAGGGAACTGATGCTGCAGACAAGAAGGAAAATATCAAATGTCCCCTTTTGCATTGAAAATTGATGATCTACTGCCTAAAGCACTGGTTGGGTTGCCAGTGCTTCAGTGGCAGCTAAAGGCTGTGAGCCAAAGGGGCTCTCCCTGAGGACTGATTGTAAATGGCAGACCTGAGCTCTGGATCATCTGCTTTGGAGCATTTATATGTCAAAAGCAAGACAGAAAACAGAAACCTCAGAGAACTCAGGGAACAAGAAAATCACTCTGAACATCTAAATACGCAGCAAGGAAACCTCATTTCTAAAATAATTTCACTTCTCCATGGAGCAAATTGGAATTGACCCAAAAACTGTATAAAGTCTCAGATCTTGCTATAGAAAGATCAAATCCTAATTGTTTACTTCTTATATTGAGATCATATAGCCCTTTTCTTTCTTACTGGCCCATATGTCTCATCTGGTCTTCATCTGAGCTCATTTGCTGAGTCTGAATTCCCACCCTTAAATTCTGTACCAATTACTCACAGCTGCTTATTTTAAACCAAACTGGTCAATAATGTACCTGTTGCTTCCACCCTTCTCCTGTCCCTTCTGGCTGCCCCTTCTCGTGGTCTGACAAGGACTAGCCAGTATTTAAAAGTCTCTAGATCTCTTTTTTGTTGATTGGTTTTCCTTTCTTCATGGAAAGAAGTTTGTGCTGGGATGTCAAATCAAGGAGCAACAACCCCAATTTCTCATCTGCAGTAATTAAATAGTTTATTCCATATGAGCTGATCTTCCTGATGTTTTCTTTTTGCAATACTTCAGTTCCATATCTTATCTGAATACAGCTTAGGGCAATATTTTAAAAAATCTTTGTGGAGGAGTTTAAGGTTTAGGGTTGGCTTTTTTTTGAAACCAGTATTTCTTTACCTTTCTTAGTTTGCACTGTTTGGATTTAAACTGTTTCACAGTGTTTATCAAAAGTCTACACGCTGTTTTCCTTTCAAAGGTTTTTATTCTCACAGTGCTATAGCAAGCAGCATAATGACTCTTCCACAACAACGCTTCAGTAGCTTGACCTTTCGAAAATAAGGCCATTTTTTCATTAATTGCTGAGATTTTACAACTCCTCTTCAGCAGAACTGTCTTTACTATTTTGGCACCTCTGAAAAGGAAAAAAAATCTCAACATCATCTTCTGGAGCCATTCGCTGGGTAGTCTCAAAGGCTCACTTTCCTTTGGACAGCTAAGGGAGGTTCCTGAATAAGGAGTGCAGTCATGCTAAATTACTGCCATAGTCCAAAGACAGAAGAGAAGGGCACATTCCCAAGGAGTAATTCAGAGCTCCAGCTCTTTGACTTGAGCGGTCTGTATCTGTTTGCAAAAAAACCAAAAACAAAAAGAATCCCAGGACCACCATGCAGAGCCATACCACCAACTTTGCAGAGAGCATTGGGCAGGCAGGGCACTTGAATACTGAGGAAGAGACTGAACAGACTCTCAGTTTCCTCTCTAGGATGATAGAGACTGACATTACAAGCCATTTCGTTTCATTCCACCCTAGTCATAATTAAAGGTACTTTGTAAAAATATAAATTCACCCATAAAGATCACCCAAATTAGTTTGCAGGAATGTTTCATATCTATGTGAGCAAGACTGAGATATTCAGACCTTTCATACAGACTGGAAATTGCCGTCTTATATGCACATTAAACATAAGACACCAATAAAATTATCTTTAAATGAATGCTGGCCAAACATTCAGTGGAACAAGGACTGAACACCACTGAACCAGCAAATATGACAGTCCTTGTGTATTTTTAGATATCCCTAATAATCTCTTCACAGATGGAAAAATGTAGTTTTAAAATAGCTCTGTTGCTTGGGCAAGGAAGTAACATCAGTAGAGAACAGATAAGTCTATATTTTGCACCTTATACATTCTTGCCAAATTCACTATTTAATTTAAAGATTTATTAAGGATGAAATGAGTATTTATTCAAATGAAATGAAGGGAGAAGCAAAGTCCTAGAGAATTCAATGACAAAATTTCTTTTGAGTTACATGAGGTCAGAATATCATTACTCAACAGATTTTTTTCTTGAACATTTGCTGTTTCCACTTATTTCTATTACTTAAGTGACACAGGGAGTGACAATTGTTCTTTGCTCCCCTTCTAGTGCTACTGAAGTGGACTAGATGATTCAATCAGCCATCCACTAGAAATTCTATCCTGGTCCTGAAAGAGCTTAAAAAGGAAATTTAAAGACCAAAAATGTTTCATTGAATAATACCTAATCAGCTCTAGTTCTTACATCTGACAAGGGTTCAATTTGCCTAAAAGCATGGGGGCCAGTCACACAGGGTGGCTTCAAGACTGCACACACAAAGGGACTTGAGTGTCACACACAGCAATGGAATTATCGTCTGGACCTCATCTTTTCCTGTACCATCACTACAGACATGCTTTGCAACGTGAAACATGTTCCACTTATGTTTCTGTTCTAATGTGATCAAAATTTATCTTGTTTTGAGTGAAAGATTAGACCAGATATCCTCCAGAGGTTTCTTCCAACCTGCATTATCCTATTATTCCCTGTACACCATTGCTTTTTGTTGTTAATCTTTCCTTGTTGTCAAGTATAAAAATTGTTTATATATTTATTAGATTAATAATAATTATATTAACATGGTCAATAACAACTCTGTAATTTTCTTTGTACCCTATTCTTGATCCAGCTGGAAAACCCTGTAATAAACTTGAAGCCAACAAAATCACTCCAGATATTTCCAAGTCTGCTTACACTGAAAGTGTTCAGATTATTTATAGCAAATAAGTGATGTTTTAGATATTCAGAAAATGTCTCTCATTTTGTGATTTTATGCTTAATGGCTTTAAAGAATGAAACAAGGATTTGTATTTCTGGTCCCTTGCTATCTATCTCTCTATCTGGATTTTTTTAAGCTCTTTCTTTGCAGACTGCATTATAATTTCAAAAAAGGTCTAAGAAAGTGAGACTTCTGAGACAAAGATGCCGTTTACTTTTCATCAGTTCTGCAGCATGGTCTCCAAACAAACTCCCAGCCTGCTGACCTTCTGTCAGGAAAGTATCATAAATTGTCGAGACAGTAAAATCCCAGAAGTTTTTGTTGGTATCAGCCTCACAACCACATCACTATTTCCTTAGTTCCTGAGTCAACCTGACACCTTTACCTTTACCTCAGCTGCTCACCTGAGAGAACAACGTTTAGCCAAGAGAAAAATATGTCAGTTGATAATTTTTATGTTCCCATTAAAAACATATAAAGTTTAACTCCATGACAGCAACTAAAGCTAAATTCTGCATGGGCTCTGAGGAGTAAAGAAGATTTTACATACTGCCATAGGTGTGCAAAGCTCTGTCAGGAGAACATAGGGAGATGACCTGGATCATTGTGGTCTTCAATGTCCTCACAAGGGGAAGCAAAGCAGCAGGTTCTGATCTCTTCTCTCTTGTAACCAGTGACAGGACTGGAGGAAACAGCATGAAAATGAGTCAGGGGAGGTTTAGTTTGGAAACGGTTCCTCACCCAGACGGTGTTTGGGCACTGGAACAGGCTCCCCAAGGAAGTGCTCACAGCACTGAGCCTGACAGAGTTCACACAGGATTTGAACAGTGCACTCAGGCACATGGTGGGATTCCTGGGCTCTCTCGTGCAGGGTCAGTAGTTGGACTTGATGATCCTGATGGGTCCATTCCAACTCAGGATGTTTTATGATTTTATGATCTCTGAAGCAATCTTGTTTGCTTTTCATGGTTCATTATTCATTAGTGTTTGTACTCTGTTAGTCTTAGAAGTTTCAGTTATGCACCAGAATAAACTGCACATACACAGACATTTCTACACTCAAAAATTTAAGAATGCTCCTACTCTGAAGAAGTCAGAGCTTGAAGAGATGGATGTTTACCAGGGAAAACCTTCCCTTTTATCCTCACTGATACAGCTGGGAGCAGTAGAATATAGGGAGAAAATATTTATCTATTACCCATTTCCACAGCAGCAGTCACACAGCTGTACAGTGCCACATTCAAGCTCTCATCCCTTTTGAGAAACGGCCTTTTACCTGTAGTTATTTTGTAGTTATTTCTCCACATGTATATTTGGACAGTTGTATATATATGATGCACGCTTCGGTACAAAGTCAGAATTAGATAATCAGACTTGAATCAAGGCATAAAAATCATACTGATAGCTCTTACTCCTACTAGGACTCTTACCTCTTTTATTGACAGTTCACTTTTAACAGTAGATGAGATATATGATTTATATGAGTTAATACATTATTATGTTATCCTGGCAGGTCTACATAAATGGAAAATAAATTTTTCTGGACTGGAACAGCAGAAAATTTCTAGGAAGTCAGAGGACCCAGGATTATGGCTATGAAATCATATTCAGTCCCCAAATACAATAAAATTCTTAGATTTTTCTTATAAGTATTAATAATAATAATAATAATGTCAATCTTCAAAAAGACTGAAATAATGGGTAGACTAGCCTTAGATTTATAATGTTCCAATGCATGAGTAATCATCTTCTTAACTTTTGAGTAACCTCTCATTGCACATACCATCTCAGTGCTTTGAAAGCTTTAAGCAAGCATAGCATATTACAGAAGGAAGAAATACTTAAATTTTCAAACCACTCTGCACAAGCATTTTGTGCTGTTGCAGACAATAAAGCCTGCATTCACAGCTCACTATCACTTCAGCTCAACCCTATAGCCAGTCTCCCAAATTAATCAGAGCTACACAATTCAAAAGCAGTACAAAGTGATTAATTAGAATCACTTGTTGTCAAACAAAAGAGACCTCCTCTGTGGAGGGAAAGAATGGAAAGGTAACAGGAGGAAAAACAAATCCTGATAACGCAAATGAATGGGAGATCTGTCCCACTAGGAAACATCAGCAAGAGCAGCAGAACTGAATATGCTGGACAAGGCTGATTACGAGTGTTGGTTCAAGCTTTGCTTGATGAACTGCATCTAGAGCAGTTTCTCCGAAGTCTAATAATGTTTGAAGGAAGTCTGGAGGCTCCAGGACTCTACAAAGCTTTCTGTCACTCCTGACCATCACCTCTCATATACCATCATAATGGTTAATTTTGTGATGTCTTTCACCCCCTCAACTGAAGAGGAAATAAACTAATTTAAAAAAGGTCAGTAGGGACAGATGCACAAGCAAAATCAACTAAGTACAATTCTGTGAGAAATTCTGGCTTCATGTGTATGCCACACCTGTGCAAGGCAGAAAGAAAGACTTTAAATAATGTCAAACATTTTAGATTTGGTCACCCCTCTTTTTCCTAATAGTTAGTGCCTGTACCATTAGCTGTCCTAGCCCCACCTGTGTTCCAGTCCTCCTCTCCAGTCACCTTTTGGATTCTCCAGAATGCTGACACTTCAGAAAAAGCAGCCAGGCCTGCCTACTCATTTCATCTCCCCCCAAAATAACTCCTGTTTTGCAATCATTTAGCCTCCCTCTATTCCCATTCTAACTGGCCTATTTTATAAAACTGCAAGGGAAAGAAGAGGAAAGGGGCCAAATCAGAACAGATTTTTCCAGAAGCTTCTCCTACCCATCTATAAAACAAACTCAGCTCTGTCAAAGATGAAATCCACACAAACTTTTGCCCTCCCTTTCATACCCTGAGTTTGATATCGATTGTGACACACAAAGGTGAGTATTTTACTTCTCTGGTAGCCCTGAAAGGCAGGATGCTTGACTTTAACCTGACATTCCTATAGAGCATCACATCTTTTTCCCAAGGAAGCATGCTGTCTTTTGGCATGTGACTCATTGCTCGTTGACACCAGCAGTGCTTTGCCCAGCTGCTCTGCTACGTTTTGTTTTGAATTGCAATAATGCAGAAGACAAGACCTGGTGAAGTCAGATCTGAGAGAGACCACAAAGGACATAGCAATCATACCACTGGTCTGGGGTTCTACATTATTTTGACTGCAGATCACGTAACGTGTCTGATTTGGCTTTAAATGAAAAAGAACAGCTCATCATGGCAGGAGGGTGCAACTTAACTGCCTGAATTCTTATTCTGCTTTTTACAACCACCTCTTAGTTGCTGTTTGCTGATCAGTTTTGACTACAATAGCTATGCCAGTGGCATTAAGAGCAGCTCCTGAAGTATATTTGTGTTTTGAGAGTCATTTTTATGGTACTTTGGACAACTTCTCATTTAGTACTGAATGTAGTAAAACCTTATCCATTACAAGGTGCACATGTTGTTGATGTATCCAAGTAAGCTGGAGCGACCCCTAAGACTAGAACAGGCCCTAAGGAAGAGGTTTCGCAATTTCTGATCTGTTCTAAAATACTGCCATTTTATTTCAAAAACACTGACCTTTGGAAACTGATTTTTCCTAATCTGTAATTTTAAAAGAGCATTGGTTACTTGTCGACTGCTTTTTTTTTTTTCTTTACCAGAGAATGCAATGTTATGTATCAATATCTCACTGAAACTGGAAACTAAGCCTTGGTTTCAGTTCATAATAGGGAGAATCTTGATATTCCTCTCTCAGGCAGAAGAACCAAAACTCAAAACTTCATGGAGTGTTGAAGTGTTCTCAGAAATCATGGATTCAAGCAGCAGAGTACACTGCAGAGTCCCAAACCCAGCATCGACCTCAGCTAGTGACGCTAAATGAGCAGAAGCCAACTCAGATTTGAATGTAGCATGTCAGGCAAGTATGACCCTGAACCTAAGCCTCTGAAACTCATCAGAGCCCATTAGCAAGGTCATACTTTTGTGAATATCCGGCTATTCCCTTCCTGCTTATAACGTGTTCTTCTCTGGCTTGAGTGTCCCTACACCACCTTCTACAGCATGCAGTGAAGAGGGCAGCGGTGCAGCAGTATCCGGAGCATGGAAACTTGTTTATCCTCATTCATTAGCACAGCCAAACCATTTGCAAAGATTGCTTGTTGATTTATTGGCTGATGACGGCAATTTTGCTTGAATAAAAGCAAGATTTGTCAGTGTTAGCTGAAAAAAAACCTTCAACCTGATTGCCTTCCTCTGAATCCTTGGGTAGGATCTAAGGATGGCATAGGAACCACACATAGTAAAAACCCCCAAATGCATGTCTTTGTCAATATGGCTGTGACAATGTCCAAGTATGTACAGAATGGCCTCATGAGCATGTTCAATACTGCTTGGACAGCATTCTTGCTGCTTCCTCTGGTGTCTGTGTTGCTGTGATTCTCATGCTTCCTGTGTAAAGAGCTAATTGGATTAAAATTGACATGGAGTTATCTATTCTGCCACAGAATATGGGGAATATGCCTGTACCAACCTAACCTGACTCTACAAGAATTAATTTCAGTGCTTTGTGTAAAAATATGTGACAATAAATGTCCATTGTTTAGACCTATCTCATCAATCACAAAGATGCAAAGACTGCGCAGTGCCATGAGACACGAATTGAGGTTTCTCTAGGCAAGAGGATAACTGCAATTAAACTCTGGAGGAAAAGCCCAATGGATTTGAGACAGAAAATTAGCCATAGCTGTTAACAGCTTTGATGCAGTTGTTAGAAGCTTCCTTTGGTTTTTAATATAAGTAGAAAAATCAATCACCTCAAACACTGTTCTCTGTCTTTAAAGCATTTTAACATTTTTTCCACTTTCCAAATTAGCAGCACAGACTGAAATACTAAAAGAAGTCCTTTCATTCTATAGATCTGGAGCCCTGGTAGTGTACTGCAATGCGGCATTTACCCAAGACCTGTCCAAAATTGAATAGATGAAAGAGACATGCCTAGGAGGACAGTGTGTCTTCACACACACATTGGCTAACTTGTGTTGGACTGAAAACTACATGGAATGCTAGACATGAATAAATAGTAGCATTTTTAATGGTTTTTTTTCACGTTATTGCAAAAATCAGGGTTATTATTATCTTTCTTAAAGCCACAAAAACAATAATTTGTATGAAAATTATATATTCTATTATTATTCTTTCCTAATAAGAAGATTTAATACTTTTCCTTTTGTATAGTGAAGTTCATGTCTCTAAGGTTTTCTTTACCATTCTACTTGTTTGATTTCTGGCATAAAAAAGACAGTGTCTTAGAATTCAAGTCTCTAAAAACTCAGGCTTTCAGAAAATATCAAACGTGAATCATGAGAATAAGTGACATGTTGGAGACGTGAGGCATATGGCATTGTTGAGCAGCTTTCTGAAGTTCTAATATGTGTAATGATACATTGTTTATCTCATCCTATTTTCTGAGGATTTGATAGACATTGGAAATACAGAATACAGTAAGAGCTACTGTCACCAGCTACAATGGTGATAAATGCTATCATCTTAATCATACATGATTAGTTGATTTTAAAATCGGTCCAGAAGAACTATTTAGTAGGATTTTTATCATTCTTTAAAGCATAAAACTGTTAAAAGCTTAATAACTGCTATTTAAACAGAATGAATGCCATCAAATGGTTCCTTCGCAGCTAGATAAAACTTTGGTTTTTAGTAGATTTACATTTTGAATATTTTTTTGCTATATTATTGAGTAGCTGCAGTTTTCATGAATGCATTAAAATTAGTAATAACAAGAATCTCTCAGCTTGTAATGGCCATGACTCAAACCCTGAATCGTTTACTCTCAAAATGAATAGAGTTCAGAAATGATTTTTCATGGAAAAGATCTATGCTTTAAAATTCCTAATCACTCAACCAGTGTAATGAATATTTTCACCTATATCAGAAGTGTGGAAATACCAACATGATAGAAACATAAAAGCTGTGCAGATTGACTGGGTAACATTACCATGAAAACAAATGGTAAATCACCTTTGCAAAAATCATAGAACCTTTATCTGCTGAGGGATAATTAAACATAAACAAGACTTTTTGCCTGAAACATGGGAGTTGTTTATTGCTAAACCTATTGCTAAAATCTGCCTCCAGAGGCTCAGCACAGCAATTAGGTCAGGCATATTTCATAAAATAGCTGCCTTTGTTCAAGAGTGCACCTTTTGGACTATGTTTCATTTGAGTATCTTAATAAATTCCCTTCAGATGTCATGTGCATACGGATGTGGTAAACAGGGTAGTATCCATGTTTCCATCAGCTAAGGAAACACAAGCCTTCCTAGGCCTTGTGGGATTCTGGAGAATACATATTTCAGGTTATAGTCGGTTTGTGACCCAAAAGAAGAGCTATTTTGAGTGGGTCCTTGAGCAACAAGAAGCCTTTGGGCATCTCAAACAGGAGACAGCTTGTATGGCAGTTCTTGAGCCTGTCCAGACAGGACAAGCTGTGCAAAATGTGCTCTTCACTGTGGCCAGCGAGCACGGCCTCACCGGGAGCCTCTGGCAAAAAATATTGGGAGAAAGCCCAGGTCAGTCATTAGGGTTTTGGAGCTGAGAGAATTGAGGTTCAGAAGCCCATTACAGCCCTGAAAATTGTAAAAGAGATCCCCCTTCATTTTTCAAATACAACAAGAGACACAGAAAAATGGGAACAATGATGCTGCCTCTCACAGGCCTAGCACAAAGTAAAGGCTGTTAAGACGACCTAGCAATAAGTCTCTGATTGAGTCACTCATGCATTGCTCCACTTCAAGTCAGTGTAACTCTGATGGGATAAAGCTTTATTCATATATTTATATGAACATTAAAAATATTCATATATTCAAAGATATTTATTCATATTACAGGAGCACCAAAAATCTCTTAATGAGCCTGGAGTCAATGTAGCAGGGACTGTGATAAAATATTGAAAAAATTATCTCTATTGCAAATAATTTACTTTGGATGAGCGAACCGATCCATTTGAGATTATAAAGAGAGCAGTGAGATTGTAAGAGATGTAAGAGCTGGCTAATTATCCTAACAGTACAAGTAAGACTTTAACTCACGGCATCTGGCTTCATTACTCTGACTCAATGTACAACATCTCTGATCCTTTCCCTGACAGGTTTTTTTTTTTTTTGCCACCCTCAACTATTCTGTTGTTTCTGAATTACTCTCGGTACCTCACACCACAAAGTGTTCCTGCCCCAGCACCATCACTTCTGCTGAGAGTGATGGGATGTTCTGGGAAGTGAAGGACAGATTTCCAAGTGCTTTAACAAAGAGACCACTGTGGAAGTGTTCTATGATTTCTTGTTATCTACTTGTCTGAACTTGTCTTCTTTAATTTCCCTTTGCCATTTAGAGGGAGAATTGTTTGGGGTAGTGTGAGGCAAAAGAAAGAAAAAACCCTGAGAAAAAAAGATTGTGGAAAGAACAAAAAGCTCTGTTAATTCAAAGGCAGCAAGGTTGGAGACAGGGCAAAATCGTTGCCCCACAGGATCACGGCTGCAAATACCAATGTCTTCATTGTTCAAAACTTTTTCAGACAAAACTCTTCAAAAATGTATTTTCAGCTCCACTGAATGTTTCAGGAAAGATTCTGTTACTACAAAAGCCTTTACTTTGTGCTAAAAAATAAAAAAAATTGTTTGGGGAATGTGACATTTCTACTTAAAAAGACATTTTAGTCTTTGGAGGTTTTGTGTGCTTGTTTGTTTATACTGACATTTTCTAATAAAACAAAATCCTACTCTGACATCCCAAAGTGCAAATTTAACATAATTTTCATGAACCCTCTCTGTGCTATAAAAAATTCTCCATGCTCTTTTTCAGGTACAAAACCAAAGCATATAGACTTATTAAACATCCTATTACAATAATTTTTGCTAAAGCAATATTTTTATAGATACATAAGAATTACAGAATGTTGAGTGATCAGTTATTTGTCCTTTCCCTATGAAGCAGAAAAATATAAATCTATGCAATATTTCAAAGATGTTCTCCAATATTTATTATAAACTTCCAGCACAGGAGATCCAGTAGTTTACCCAATCCTCAGTTCAAAGGTCTTACTAACCTGATAACTAGAAAATTTTCCCAATCTCTGTCTTACAACTTTATATTGTATTTTCTGCCTCAAATATTTTGGTTTGAATTAAGTCAGCATTTCTTGCAACACATATATAAGATGTGAAGGAAAAAAATGGCCATCATTGTCTTAAAACTACTTAATTCCATTTCATATATCCTTATGTTTCCACCTGATCTTCTTTTTACTGAATAAGTAGACTTCTTCCAGCCTTTTGACATAAACTATGCTTTCTTTTCATTTTTCTCTCCTTTAGAGATTCTCCAATTTATTTACACCTGTCTTGTTGTCAGACTGGGGAGCGGCGCACCAGCTGAGGTCTCATCGCTGCTTAGTACAGCAAAATAATTACTTCTGCTGTCATGCTATTAATACAGCCCAGAATGAGATTTGCCTTTTGTGCAACCACATTATCTTGTCGACTCAGACGCAGTTTATGAGCCATGATGACCTTGGACCTCTCCTCCCATACTGCTGTTCCTCCCGTTATTCTCCCATTTGTATTTGTGTGCTTCAGGTTTCCTCCCCAAGCATTACTATTCATGGCACTTGTCGTTATTGAATTTCATCCTCATGGTTCAAACACTCGCTGCAGTTATAACAGCATGGTTGTGAATTCTGATCCGTTTCTCCAGGGTACACAGAACCCTCCTCACCCACGAACTTCTGTTCGCGTGCTCCGCTCCTTCATCCATGCCACGACTATAAAGATTAACCAGAACTAGGACCAGGGCAGATCCTCGGGGTGCCCTGCAAAACCTACCCTCTTTCTTTGAAAGGAATGAAAATCACTCCCTAAGTGCCTTTTTTTGGTCAGGTGAACATTGGCACACGGTGGCTACAATTTCCAACTTTGCTGGTATAGAATGTTTAAAAGCTTAATAGAGTCAGAATACTTCACATTTTCAGCTTCTCTTCCATATGCTAAGCAAGATCATTCAGCAGAGAAGGAAATTAGATAGGTTTGACATGATTTTCATTTGATACATCCACACCGGACATTTTCAAGTACTGCATGTTGCTCTTGGTTCTTATCTACTGACTGTTTAACAGTCTGTTCTAGTATCTACCCCGCTGCCAAAGTTAAAATGACAGGTATATTGATTTTGTAGGTCTTTCTTCTTTATGTGTGAAAGTAGGTACAACATTTTCAGTAAATTCATACTTTATTTAGCCTAATAGAGAGGTAGCCACATTTTCAAAATAGGTAAGCACAGCCGGAAACTACACTGTAATGCAGAATTTCATCATAAATGTCAGAAAGAGAAGCCAGCATTTGAAAAAAGCATCTCTGCATCATTTTCCAGTGTCTTTACATCACTAATACATCACTAGGAGAAATCTTGTTCCTATCACCTCACCTGAGTTTATTTATATTACACTAATCCCATTCTTCCCGCTTCCCTTTTTCAAAGATCAGGGAGGATTTCCACCACTTCTCAGGCAAACCCAAAGTGTTTTGTGGCCAAGGGAAGCAGAGGAGCACTGAAGACTGATCCACCTGCATGTTCTCATTGAACCTGATCCTTCCCTAGCCCACATAAGCATTATTTATATCCAGCTGTTTTGAGGTTAGTCAATCTCTTCCTCTTTGCACATAACACGTTTATTGAAACAGGGACTTGAACACTTCCTGCTCTGTTTTTCAAATAAATTTTCAGGCAATGAAAATATCTTTGGATATCTGCTGGGGCATATGCGACCCAACACACACACATACAGTTTAAACACCTGCATCTTAATTTAACCCTCTTTTTTAACAGATTATGAGCAATTGGTGGTTTTACTCATCTCTTTTTTATGTATCTGACTCATGCCTTAGCAGCAGTATTTCTCTTATGGGCTAGAGAAGGATGAGGCTTGCACATTCAGATACAGACACTGGGCAAAATTTTTTCTTAATGAGGCTAATTACAGCCTTTTGCTCTCCTCTAAACTGGAAACTCTTACCAGCTTCTCTGACAGAGTAAAATTTTTGATAACTGGTGTGTTCTCTCTGAAATGTGTATTTTTGATGTATGACCATGTAATGAGAAAATACCAGTTAAATTTACTTCTGCACATTGTTGAAACAGAGCTTAAAATCAATTTTTAAAAAATAATCCATGTAGAAAATAATACTGTGCATCTATGAAACAATGTTTTCATGCTTATAACCATAAACCTATGAAGTCATTAAAGGAATCTAGTCAAAAAATCCTAAGCAACATTAGAACAAAGCATATTCATCTTTTCCAAACTACTGCCATGAAAGGTTTCTGATCAGAAGACAGGCTGAAGAATGTAGTTTGTTTTTTGGTCTGAAGTCATAAGCGTCTAAACCAATTTTACTCAGATCATCACACCTCCTGAGAATTGCTGCTGAGCTGTCAATAGGACTGGAAAATTCCAGTTCACAGTTTAATTTTCAAAATGTTACAAATGACTGACTAGAAATAAAAACAGAAAAAGCAGGGAAACTGAGAACAAAAGCCCTATTTTAACCTAAGTGTATCTTTTATAAATTTTGTCATTAAAATAACCCTGTTTAAGTAATTAATTTGCCTATAATAACAATACAGCTCATTTTCTAAATTTCAGTTTAAGTATTGAAGTATATTGGTTTTGTGCCAGACCATAATATTCTCATAATGAAGAATATGTAGGAGGTGTTAGGCTTTAACATTATTGCGTGGAACTTCACTGATTTTTTCCATAAAATATTTGACTTAATAGTTTAGGTATTAATACAGTAAATTAAAACCTAAAATTGCAAGGACTAATACTGCTTTAATTGCCTTGCAGGATAGGGATTATTTCTTACATTCTCTCCCGCACAGATGAATATAACCTTCCTAAAGAGGAAATCTATTCACTACTGAATAGAGAGGACTGCGTTAATATATTGAACTCTAGGAAGCCCCTAAATAATGTAGTATAAAGTATTAGCATTTTTCACCCCTTGAAGATCAAAGCTGAGGGTATTAGTTGTATGATGTAAGATTCATAGGTTATATCAGTGTGAATGCCAAGATGATATTGCAGGACTAAGTCTTACTGGAGTATAAATCTTAGAATTAAAGGAAAGGTGTGGGGCAGGGAATTTTTGGTGTGTTTGTTCTTCTCCTCACATACTGCATCCTGCAAAACAATTCCCGGGGCACCTTGCCTTTTTTCATCTTGTAACTGAAATGTGAAATTTGTGCTTCCATCAGTAGATGTTGATGAAGCTCTGAAGGAACTGGGCTCTGGAGGAGATCCTTGTGCCCTGGTACACAGCAGCTGTCCAAGAGGTTTCAGTAGGTATGCCCTCAATGTTTAGGCACAATTCTTTGGGCTGGTGGAGGGACCAGCTGCATTTAGACCTCGAGCAACAGGATCTGAAAACTGTGTATAAGATTCAGCTGCCGGAAGGAAATTCTGTGCCATGGGTGCAGATGTTTGAACTGATTACAAAACCTAAGCAAATAATCTCAATTATTTTGAGAATGCAGTGCTCCACAAATGCAGAAGTGCTGTTTCTGGATGCAAGCCGAGGTATCAGTGAATTCAGTGGAGCTCACCATAGAGGCTGTGATAGCAGTGGGATTTCTGCTCCCTATTCTTAATGCACAGCTGCTGTGAGATTCACAGCAGTGCCAACGTGGGTGACATGAGCTGTGCCAGGTGCTCTGAGTGTCAAAACGCAGCTCTAACATTGCTGCTATCAGTAGCCAGAGACAAGACATACAGTATAGAAATCTTGTCATGAGTGCAGGGATTCTTTTGGCAGTAATTAATCTCTGGAAATAACTGATAGCTAGGCATGGAAGGCTCAGAATGGGTATGTGAGCAAAAAATTAAGGCAAGACCCCAGGCACTTCCCACTACATGAGGTTTTTCCAATTAATATGGAAGATTTCCTGACCTGGAAGTTGCAGTGCCAAGGTGGAGTACAGCCTTCTGGGGACAGCAGATTCCTCACTCGAGAGAACTGCTCCAGTGAGTACTATGGACATCCAAGCACGGTATTCCAGGACTGAGGTATCCCCAGGGATAATGGAATATATCCCCAAGGACAGAGAGATCATTAAGGTCCAACCTGTGTACTTCTTCCATAGAAATTTGCTGAAAGGTGGAAAGTATTTATTTGTTTGTTTCTGTATTTCTTCCCTGCCCATCATACAGCACGTAAACCACCCCATGCAAATAGAAAATCCTAATTAAATGGTTCTAAAAAGCCAATACTCAATTGTCTCTCTACATGTGACATTATTCCAGTCACTGACAGTGGAAGGTAATCCCAACCTTCTGAAATCACAAAAGGCATCTTTCTTCCACTGGTTCTTCTTCCCTCTGCTTCCTTCAATTATTACAAGCAAAAAACCATCTTAGAGAGCACCTGTGCTCTGCAGGTGCCTGGAGCTTCCCTGTGGTCCTTGAGCCTCCGAGGGCTGTAACATGCCTGCCAGTATGCTCTGAACAGATTGCCCCAGTAATGGACACAGGAACACAGAGTGCTGCATGGGGTGAGGTGATTTGGGGAGTAGATGGAGGAAGATGTGCTTGTCTTAGCACCATAATGAGCTGCTGATCTAAGAATAAAATTCTGGTGAACAACCCACCAGGCTTACTAGGAAAAGTTTGTAGATTCAGTATTATTCCTAGCTGGTAAGGAGCACTAAAATCTATAATTATGTATGGTAGGGTTGCTAAGAAAATGGTTATCTCTGAGGGAAGAAAAGTGGAATATTTAGAAAATTCAGTAGCTTAACCGTAACTAGAAAGAATCTGTGTTTCTCTCTATTATATTCACTGCTCTGCTGTTTGATCTCATTAACTCAGTGATTTCCAAAGTGGGCCTCTGTGTCTTATTTGCAGATGTGTTCTTCATCTTCGCTTTCTAGTGAGTTTTGGGTATATCCTGTCAGAGAGTAAAAGTATGAGTGTCAACCAGTTTCCAAGGGTTTCTTCTATATCACAGCCCTGTTTCGAGCTTTGCTTGGGATCAGGTATCATGTATGTGTTTGCCGTTTTGCAAGTCTTAACCACTGAAAACATGTGATGGAGAAAGTCATACAGCAGAAAAGGCATCAACCTTCCCGCCTGTGTTCAGGCAACTGAATCCAGCCCCTCGCCAGTGGAGCTCAGAAAGCACAATTCATCTTCTGGAAACTGAGCCAAAAATCAGCCTCAAACATAACGACTGCTAGGCCCATAACAACTTGGCCCTCTGGTAAATGGTTGGATGCTAAGGACTAAATTTAGATTGAATTACTCCAATGAGTTGCTTAGGGAACAAATATTTACATGTATTTAAAACCTAAAAATTTGCTTCCATTTTGAAGCACGTCCTCAAAGTTACTGACTTTGGGGAGGGAAGTGGGGTGCTGGTTTCCAATAGTTTACCAAAGATCACTCAGGAAAGACTGTCACAGCAGAGAACTGAACCCAAACAACCCATGCTTCAGCTACCAAGAAGGTTACAGAACTTCCTGAGCGTATCAAACTCCACTGTGAGATAGATAGTCCTTCTACCACTCCTTGAAAAAACCTCTCCTTATATATGAAATGCAGAACAGATAAGGGCGATCTGTGTGGCACTTTAGACAGTGGTAAACCACTTCCTCTTTCCTTGTTAAGTGTGGCAAACTTGACAATTTTCCAAAAAAGTATTGACTTAATTCGAAAAAATTCTTAGTACAAGCATCCACACATGAGCCAGAGAAAAGTCAGGGAAAATGTAATTTTGCTGTATATATACATACAGGGAAATACAGGTGCATTCGAGCCTGACTTCAAACTATAAGCAATTGCTTGTCTAATTTCAGCTCAAGTCTTCACTTGTTATAGGAATTTTGCATGAATGGACACTGCTCATCAGTGTCATTAATGTGACTGAATTCAGGCCAACCACTGCACTTGGAATTAACGTTCCAGTTCTTCACTTCCACTGAGAACTCAACCATAAATTCTCTATTAAGTTCTGGCTGAGACTCAGTGAAGCATGAGTGGAGATTTTCTTATGTAAATAAGATAGCAGTCAACTCATTTAACAAAACTTCAACAGTAATTGAGCAGCAACCAGCTCATACCACATCTTTAGCTTCATCTTGTGCTCAACTAAATAGACAAGGGCTTGGCTGCATTCCCCTTTATTTTCTCAAGTCCTTACTTGCCCAGTATCATTTGAGGCCTGACAATTGTTTCTGACGGAAACCTGTGTTGGACTAATTGTATAGCTTTGTCTAGATCTTTATTGGACAGCTACTAGTTCTGAGTTTTTATTTGCACTAGATAATGAAGGCTCAGATCCAAAGACATTATATTGCAAAAATAGATAAATTCCTGTTTCAAGCTGCTGTCTTGATATTAACCCCCAGCCACTTGGGTGGTTGGTTGGCTGGTTGGTTTTTAGAGCTTTTTGTGGTTAATTTTTGAGGATTGGCTTGGGTTTTTTTAGGGGGGGGATTTGCTGTTTCTTTTTTGTTTTGCTTTCAATGTTGTGGTTTCTGGGTCTTTTTTGAGGGGAACAAGAGTGTTTACTGTGTTGTTTCTTCAGATGGGTATTCCCGTTTTCTGTGGAGTACTGAGTCAGATGTCTAATTAGGGCAAATCATCACTGAACTACTGATGTAAGCATATCTACAACAGAATTTATGTCAATTCCTATGTCCTGTCTGTCCTAGAGATTTTCATTATGAACTCTAGTAGAGTGTTCTGTAAAATTATAGTCACAGAATAATCTGGAGTGGAAGGGATCCTAAAGATCATCTCATTCCAACAGCCTTGCCATGGGCAGGGACACTTTCCACTAGACCAGGCTGCTCCAAGCCCCATGCAACCCAGCCTTGAACAATTCCAGGGATGGTGCATTCACAGCTTCTCTGGGCAACCTGTGCCAGGCCCTCATCTCCCTTATAATAAAGCATTTCCTCCTAATTTCTAATCTAAATCTCCCTTCTTTTAGTTTAAAAACATTCCCCCTATCCTATGGAGGGATATCTGACTATTTGGTCAGATAGTGATTGTCCTATCACTCTCTGTGCACGTAAAAGGTCCCTCTCCAGCTTTTCAATGAGTTTTAAGTACTGAAAGACCATAAGGAAGCAATTAAACTCTGCATGTTTGTATCTGTTTGTGCTCATGTGTGTTTTCACTGTATAATATTTTGTAGCTGTATAAAAAATACTTTTTTAAGGACATAAAAATTACATTTGTGGTACAGGACTATATGCAGCACATTCTGAAATTCAGATTCATTACAAAAGTTTAAAAATCTCCAAGGGGTTTCTGTGCATTGCTTTAGTCCAGTCTGGTTTTCACGTTAATGCTTCGAATCAGCTCAAGAAACCGATACCAAGGGATAGCTAAGAGAAGGGCTAAGCAGACAAGAAAAGAAAAGAAAAGAACAAAGGCTTCTTAGCTGAAATAGCTAAAAAAACCCCAAACAATAGTTTGAGCTTATGCAAATGCAGTGTCTCCTTTAGTGCATTCATCCAGTTTTAGAAGTACCTAAATGTTATGGTCTCTAAAATAATTTGTAATGGAAAGTGTAATAGGCTTCAACAGCTGGACTAAATTATTCAGTTCAAAAGAATGTGTATGTGAGGGAGAGAAATAATGCTACACTATTTATATACCTCAGCAAAGGCTTGATACTTGCACTGAGCATCCAAGTTTTCTAAAACACATAGGCTGGCAAACAACATTCTTAAATTTCACAAATATAGCTGACAATCACTCTGGAGGAATTTAAGAACCTGTTTGTATTATTTCTTTAGATCGTCATATTGCAATCACATACAACTCTAGCAATATGCAAAAAATTCAGGAAGTAAAAGAGTATTTATTAAATTAGAGTCTATACAGAGAATTAATGACATCGTCTGAAGGTGTCCCTACAAAAGAGAGTTCTCAGAAGGTTTAGAATGGTTTTGTGGGGTTTTTTTCACCCAGCTGATAACCAGTAACTCCTCCTCCTGGTAAGACTGACCTCTACTCTGTTGCTATCTATCACAATTTTTGAACCCAGCAATGCTAGATGAGGCATGTGAATTAAAATTCATCTTTTCTCTCACTACAGATGGATAATGAATTTAAATCATATTACATCAAGAACGAAAACATAATCTATAATTAGGTTTGGATGACACCTCCTCTTATAAGAATATTTCCCATGTTTTCACTTACTAATTGAAATGTTTTTAAATTTGACTGTTCAAGGTGACATTTTCCATACTGGTATCTGCTTCTGGCTGCTTTTTGTAATTATAACCAAGTTTATTCAGCTGTTTCCAAGAATGTAACTAGGGGGGAAAAAAAGTTGGTTTTATCTGTATCAAAACTCTGCTAACCTTTGAGAAGATCCAGTGTCCTTACACTGTGGAACAGGAATTAGAGACTCGGCAAGTACAGTTATATCAGCCTTTTTACTGTCCTCATGTTCACCTTGCTAAGGAATAATATTAGTCAGCAAATCCTTGTTGATGGTTCACATCCAGCTCCTCTATTCTGTCTATTCAGAGGAAGGGCTGGAAGGAAGATGTTTTTTCTGTGCAGTTTTTGAGAGCATGAATTCTGTATCTCTACATTCACCAATATGGTTCTCCACACATACCAGGATCAGTGATGTGAATGCAAAGAGGGATGAAGAGTTGGAGTATGATAACATAAGAAAGGAAACTGAGCAGAGAAGAGCAGTTCCAGGGTCTGTATGAGGAAAAATTGCTGTCACAAAAAATTGGTGGAATTACAGCCTGGAGTTGACTGAGAATGAGTATTGGGTTATAAGATGAGCTAGACTGGGAAACAATGAGATGGAAAGATCAGGACAATCGGAGTAAGCATGAAAGCAGGACCAGATGCACAAGGAGAAATTATTCTGATTGACTGGGGCCTTCCTGTCAAAAATAAGTCTAAAGAGCTGGAATGTGGAACCCTGGAGGGCAGACAAGAAACTGGGAATGAGTACCAAGGGGACATATAAAAAAGCACAGATACAGCAGCAGAGTGGAAAAGATTGGATGCATGAAGAGAGAGGGGCAGGGTAAGGATAGTGAGAGCAGAAAGGGAGAGAGGTGAGGGGTATTTGGTCAGGAAATCCATCAGAGGAAATGGAACAGCAGCTAATTAAGAGATACCTGACTTCAATGAAGGTTACAGTGGTGCCAGTCACAGCAGTGTGGCTGGTGAGAGACAACAATTCACTCTGAGAGCGCAGAGAATTCATGACTGAGAAAGAACTGTAGAACTGTCTGTTCCTTGGTACCATTCAGCTTCTTCTGGTACTGAGCAGTGTGGGACTGTTGATTTGTGTCCAAATCAGCACAGGGACAACATAATGGACTATGGAAGATCAAAGGTGTCCCTTTTGGAATGGACTTGCAGCACATCAATGTCATACCAAACTGTGGAATAACTGTTTATTGTCGGTAGTGATGGTGTAAAGTCTTTACACACAGACATAACACTATGGAAGATATTATTTAAAAGCAAGACCCAGAAATTAGGATTTTTCCAATTAAGACTCTATCTTGGGTGATTCTATGACAATACT
>VWPU01006353.1:0-22024 GCA_013398955.1 Callaeas wilsoni
CCCGAGCCCGTAGCCCCCCAGCCCATCCCGGCTCCCCCCCGGGCTGCAGCCCCCCAGGCGGTCCCAGCTGCCCCCAAGGCTGCGGCCCCTCAGGCCAACTGCTTTCTCCACAAGATCAGCTCCAACTCCTTCACGGTCACTCCCCGGGGGCAGCCCCCCAGCACCCGCATCCCCGAGCCCGGTGCAGTCCCCGCCGGCCGCCCCGCAACGCCCAAGGGGCCACCAGTGCCATCCACCAGCCCTTCCCATGCCAGAGCCAACGCCAGGAGGCCAAAGCCGGAGGAGGCCGAAGTGGCCGTGTCGCCCCTGCCCAGTGCCAGTCTGGCCCCCAGTGCCACCGGCGCCACTCGGCCGCTCTCCGCCTCAGCCCCCCGGGCCGGGGGCTCCTTCGAAATCCACCCGGCCCCCAAGCCCGACTTGGCGGCCATCCCAGCCCACGACCTGCAGGCACAGGCTCTGGCCAAGCTGCGTCTGAATTCGCGCAATTCCTTCGTCTTCGTGCCCCGCCGGGAGGGCAGCCCGACTCAGCCACTGGCCCAGATTGCCAGGCCAGGGCCACCGCCACCGCCCTTGGACGAGAAGGCACCCAGGGAGTCCCCGAGGGCTTCCGCCCCGCAGCAGGAAGAGCCCATCACTTCCCCACCGGCGCCTCTGGATCCGTTGGTGCCTGTGACTTACATCGATGATATTGTGGAGCCGGACAGCAGGGAGCTTTCTCCCAGGGCTGGCCCGGCTGCGAGGACGGGGAGCTTGGCGGATCAGCCCGGAGGAGCTGGCCCTGACCTGGAGATGGAGTTTTCCTCCGTGCCCCTCTACAGACCACACTCTGCCTCCCAGCAGAGGGGAGGCAGCACCTTCACTGTCGTGCCCAAAAGGAAGCCCGTGGCCTCGGGGCTGCAGGCTCTTGCCGATGCCAGCGGAAGGCCACAGCGGGAGGAAGAGGAGGACGAGGAGGAGAGCAAAGGAAGAGGCAAAGCCGTGGAGAACGCTGATGGGCCCCAAGTGGGGCTATCCCATAAAAAGCGCTACCCCACAGTGAACGAGATCGAAGTGATCGGGGGGTACCTGTCCCTGGAGAGGTCCTGCATGAGCAAGACGGGCTCGCGCCGCAAGAAGGTAACTGGGCACCTCTGTGCTCAACAGCCAGGCTGGAAGTGGCCCGGTGCTGCTTTGGGTTTGGCTTTCCATGAGGCACTGGTGGGAATATGGGCACTGTGTTTGCCCCTTGTGGGTGTCAGAGGCTGCCCTCAGAGCTGGCTGAAGCAGGGGGTAAAAGGGACTCAGAAGTGAAGCCTTGGGGCTGGTGGAAAACAGGAGAGGGAAGGTGGAACTCCACCACTCTGATCCGAAGGACATTTCAGAATGCTGAGGAGGGAGCCAGGGATTAATATTTCTCATGGTATCCAGTATTAAGAGAGTTTGCAACTCTTTGCAAGCCCAGTGTCTTGTTTGCTTTTACTGTCTCCTGGAACTTTAAAGGGAGCCTGAGGACCACAGCTGGGAGATGGGACTTGTCGAATTAAATGGAATTTGCCCTCAGGGAGGGGGCACTGGGTGCTGTCCCACAAAGCAGCTGAGGGTGGGATATGCCTGGTGATAACTGCAGGGCCTCTCCCACCCCATCTCCTCTTGGAGAAGCGATAATGAAAAGTAAAGTATTTCAGGAATTTAGGAAATCAGGGGGAGCTGCATGGTTTGAACAGCTGTGGGCTTGCCCTCCTGCTGTGCTCGCTGTGTCTGAGGGGTTGGACATGTTGAGCTGCCCGTGGTCACTTGGGCAGCGTGGCACTGGCGTCTTCCCCGCATTAGTGATCTATTGATAGAGGCTCAAGAATTAGGTCTCGATTAGGCAGAAAGAGATCAGCAAGAACTTAACTCCCATTGATAGGATTATACCACCTGCTCCTTCTGGATGTGCAGCTACAGCTCTGAAGATCCAAGAGATGCCGATTGCTCCAAATGCCTTTGGAGTGAGCGAATGCCAGATTTTCTCACAGCTTGCGTAGTAGCATAGATCCTTGTGAGCCCTAAATTGAGAATTAATCTTTGTAGTGCTTGGTGAAATGCATCTGGACGTGATAAGAGGAGTGAGCGTGAGTTGTTGGGCTCTGGAAGCAGCACACTGAGGTGGCAGATCCCGACTTTTGGGGCTGCGATGTGCCGTGTTTTTCCATAGTTGGAATTGTTGTTGGACGTCTCCGTTACCCAAATCCAAGCAGATAACTGACAGACTGAATGCACACGGGTGCCTGAGGCGCTGAGCATTATAATTTGAGGAAATCCTTTGAGCAGAGTGCATCTCATTTGAAGGAAGGCAGGGAGTGCTTCTTCCCTGGCTTAACGCTGTCAAATTCCTTCCTAAGCACACAGCAGCCTGTGGTAATGTGATGGTGACTAATGCAGGGAGCAGGTCTGGGGCACGAGTACCCTGAGATCCAGAAAAGCAAATGAGCAGCAGTGTGTGATTCTTGCTCAGTGCTCCTGAAGTTTTTCCTTGTTTTCCTACAGGGAAATGCTCGGTCAGACTGGAGTTGTTCTGCTGCTTAAACACCTGCTGGCTTGCACTCATTGCAGCTGTTTTGGCTCTGTTTAGGTTCAGTTTGGGGTGTTGACTTGATTTACACCAAATTAGGTGTGTGGTGTAAATAGTTAAAATATTAATACAGTGTGTTACAGTTGTGGGTGCTCTTAGGATGGAGCAGGGGACAGAGAGGGAATCTTGTGGGATGGCCACACTTGGGTAAGCCCCGCTCCTGATGGAGCTGGTTTTTCTGAGCAGGGGCTGCTGTTGGGGCACAAAGAACAAAGCCTCAAGTAAAACCAATTAAATGGTGCACTGTGGTGTCCTTAAGAGTACAAAAAGGAGGGAGGGAGATGAGCACAGTCCAATGCAGTGACTGAATTGGTTTTTGTTGGTGGTTGTGGCATGTCCAGCCTTGGAGCTGTCTGAAACTTGGCTGTGGAAAGCTCTGAGCAACTGGCAGGTCAGACCTGCTTAAGGCAGGAGTCTGGGCTAGAGACCTCCAGAGGACCTTTCCCGGCCTAAAATATCGCATGATATTGGTTAACTATTGTTTTGTCTGTCAGTGGTGGATTTGTGTCACATTGGGCAGATCATGGAGCTTTTCTGCCCGGTTCTTATCAGCTTAAACAGCATTAACTGCTCTGCTGTGCAGATGAGGTGCCAAATACTGCAAGGTGCACACACAGCTGTTCCCTGAGAACTGTGGGGGGGTCCTCCTGCAGGAGAACTTGTGTAAACATTTGGTTTCTGAGAGGAGAGAGATTAAAAGGCAAAGGAGACACTGCCTGTTACATTTGCAGAACTCAGGAAGCTGAAATAAAAAGGGACCCTTTGGAAAATAAGATCCAGCTGAAGGAAAGTAGTCAATACACAAGTTTCTGAGTGAAATTCAACGAGGTGTGGGAGAAACACCCATTTTTCTTTCGGTTCCCTTCCTGCTCAGTCAAGCACAGAGTTTGACTTTGTAGCCAGGGTCTAGAAGATGCTGATGGTGGACAAATAGAAAGATTCCTGTTTACTCTTGACCTAGAGGATGTTTGTGGCTTTTTCTCTGGGTAATAAGGCTGAGTGTTGATGCCTGAAAAGGAAGGAGCTCGTATTAGGATGCATTCCTTGGTTTCTTCCCAAGAGATCACTCTGCGTCTCCAAGGCAACCAGCCAAAAACAAGAGTTCTGTTTTGTAGCTGTGTCGGAGTTTTCAGAAACTTGATTTTGGCCTGAATTGGGCAGAAATAGACTCTTCCTGTGAGCTGGGAGCTGCAGTTGTTTGTTGAAATCAATCCCCTTTGTCTTTTGGGGTGTCAAAACCTGATGCTGGTTTTAGTGAGCAGCTTCCTGTGTCTTTTGGGGTGAACAAGTCCTTCTTGTGCTAAGCATCTTCCTTCCCAAACCTTGCTTTTAAAAGGTCTTTAATTATGCACCGTACTCAAGAAAGTAGTGTTTAGTGAAACTTCAAGGACTTGGAAAAGTTTAACTGTTTGCTGATGCCCAGTGGGAATCTGGGAGAGATTAAAAGCAGGTCAGCACGGTCTGGAAATGCTGTGGATCAATGGGTGTCTGTGCAGTCAAGGCTAATAATTTATTACGAAGGAGGGTGTCAGCCCTGCCGGTTGGACCCTGCTGTTCTCTGAGATGCAAATGGTGTTTTTCTTCAAATGTAGAAATTCAGCCTCCCTTTCCCTTTTCTTTCCTCCCCTTTTCCATCCCTGTGTCTGGCCACTGATTGCCTGACTGTGGTAGAGGTGCCAGCAAAATGGAGCTGATGTGGTCCATGTCCTCTGATCCACATCCTCCGTGGCTTTTTGGGAGGGTGGCCGGGACAGGCTGGGAGTGGGTTCCAGCACTGCTCTGGTCTGCACAGAGGGAGCTCCAGCTCTGGCTCCTGGCTGCTGCTGTATGACTTGTGACTTTGCTGTGGCCTGAGAGATGCTGCTGGTTCAAGGCCTTTCAGGATAAACAGCTTTATTGCTCCTTCCAGACCTTCAGATATGTGAAGCAGCTGTTACTTTGGGGATTGGAGCTGGAGCTCGGTGAGGGAGAGGAAGATGATGTGTTGGAAATAAAAGATCTGTTCCCAGCTCTGTTGTGGAGCTGCTGCGGTGGGATAGGGGCTGTGAAGGTCAGTGTGGGGCTGTGTGTGCTGGGACACATCAGATCTGCAGGGGGAGGGCAGAGCCCCAGCCCTGCTCACCCGGGGGGCTGGATGAGCTGGAGCTCCTGTGCTCCTCAGGGGTTCAGGTGCCCTTCAGCCCTGTTCATCTGCTTCGTGGCTGTTTTGAGACCTCTCCAGGCGGTACCAACAGCAGCTCAGATAAAGCAGTGCGGGTGGGACTCAGTTTGAGAAGTGGGTTTGCAGCTCTGAAGGGATGTGCCAGGAGCTGCTGGGCAGCTGCTAGAGGAGCTGGCTGAGCTCTCAGAGAGGACAGGATACATGTGCAGGGGTGGAAGGAGACCTACTGACCTTTATTCTAAACTGGGAGTGGGGCAGAGGATGCAGCACACTGCTGGTGACCTCTGCTCAGGGCTCCTCTTTGTACTCTGTTATTGCAGAGAAGACACCCTAGCCCAATAGCAGTGCCAGGAGGAAGGGAAGGCTTTGCTGCAGGATGTGGATCTTTGGGATCTCAGAGGATAAAATCTTGCTCGTCTGAGCTGACAAGAGTCAGTGGTGGTTTGGTTACCTGCCAGAATAACGTGCAATAAAGTTGTAGTTGAGATAGAAATCTGGGTTTCTGCAGAGCATGTGGTTGGTGTGCTGGAGCGAGAGCTGGGGAAGGACAGAGCACTGCGGAGCCAGCCGTGCTCCCCACGAGCAGCCACTGGCTTTAGGGTTCAGGCTCTCCTCTTGCTGGAGGCTGGACTCTGCCTGTGTGTGCAGAACGTGCCCTAACCCTGCTCCTTCAGTGTGTCACTCCTGCAGTGCCTCCCGAGTGTTTGCCCTCTCCACATCTGGTACCTCCTGGGGATCCTGCAGGGAAGGTGAATTCTGGCCGGGCCACCAAAGTCCTGTGAATAACAGGACCTGAGAGCCAACAGACATCAGGTTGTTGATGGGTTTAATGTTTTGTGCTTGTCGCAGCTGGCAGTTTGCCGTGTGCTGGCAGACGAGTCGCAGCCCAGTGTGAGCAGGGATTATGGGAACAAGGCTGATGGGATCCAAACAGTTGGAGTCTGAAGCCAAATTGTCTTCAAAGATGTTCAGCTGAACTTCAAAAAGTTCCATCTTACACGGACTTCACAATGGTCCATGTGCTAATTTCCCAAACTGCGTAATGGCTGCATGTGGCTTCCAAATTCCCACTTTAAAGTCTTTAAAAATTTTTTTTCTAAGCATCCCTCCATTTTCATCATGGCCAGCAGCTTTGTTGGTCTAACCTGCTGAACTTCTTGTTCTGTAGTTTTCCATCTGTTCAGTTCTGCTGGAGATGGTCTCCTGTGAGAACCAGGTGTAGGCTCGGGATGTTGGCAGGGATCAACATTTCCAGCTGTTGCCCAGACCTGTTTGGAGCAAGTTTGCACAGTGTGGAGTCTAAATACTGGTGGCTGCCTGAAGCTTTTTTTTTTTTTTGCAATGTATAACCCAAATAAATTAACCATAACACAAGTAAATTAATCTGGTGGTAGAAGAAAAAATCTCTCTGCAAAAATTCCTTTGATTATGTCATCTCTGTGTTTTGGAGGGGTCAGGGCAGAGATTTGTGCTCTTTAGCTCTTGGAGAACTGCGTGTTCCTGTTCTGTTTTCTGTCTCTGGCTGTGCTCTGCTGAGGCAGATTCCTCTGCCACCTTTAAGGAGGGGCCGTGGCAGTATCTGACATGGATGTATTACATTTTTAGGAGATGAGGTCAGCAGTGATAAGTCACTCTCAGGAAATAAGTGTCTTGGATGATGAAGTGCCATCCCTCCCCTGCGGAGATGATCTCCATTAGCTGTCAGATGGCAGCAGGCTCTTTCACCCAGACAGGGCCATTTCCCTGCCCTTTGCTAATTCCACTGATTTTTTCTTCTGTGATGTTGATGGCTGAAGACTAGAAATGGGAATTTGCTGCAGTTACAGCTTTTAAACCACTTCACAAGCTGCCCCCGAGGCTGCCGGTGGGGCAGTGGGTGGTTTTTTTGTTTCCCCACTGCCTGCCAGCACCTTGAAGTGCTGGGACTTTGTTGTATGAAACCCTGGCAGAGCAGATGAGTCAGATTTATCTCATCTCTGTAGTGGGAAACTTTCTGTGGCTGAGGCTCTCCATGGCCTCACCACTCCCATGCTTCTCCTCGTGCTGCAGTGACGGTCTGAGCTGGTCCCAAATCCCCCTGGTTCTCTTGCCCCCGTGTCCTGCCTGCTGCTGTCAGCACTGCAGGGAATGGAACAGAAGGGCTAAAATAGAAACTCTTACGCAAATAAGAGCCAAGCCTGGCTTTGAAGCTGGTTAGGACGTGTCCAGGGCTCAGCCTGCCCCAGAGCTCGAGAGGAGATTTGAAGTACTTTGTGCTCTGAACTCTAATCGTGAGGATTACAGTTAACGTTTTCTTAATCAGTTTCCTTAATCTGTGGACCAGATTGGAGATGGTTTATAATTTCCCTCCATGTAAAGGATTCAGTTCGTTTTGGGTTTGGGTTTTCCTTCCCACTCTGGTTTTTCCAGTACGTGGTCGTGGTGTTCTGAGAAGAGCAGAGGAAGGACACACTGGGGTGGCTGGGGCAGGAGTCCTGCTGGTCTGTGTTATGTGTGGGGAACAGTAGGGAAAATGAAAATGTTTAGTTTCTGGGTGCAGTGGCAGTAAAGGAAATCTGGGTAAGAGCTGCTGCAGCAGCATCTCCTTCACCTCAGGGGTTGCACTCACTCCCCGCCAAGTGAAACCTGAATTTAAAACCTATTTACAACCCAGACTCTTCCAGTGACTGCAGCGGTTTGTGGGGCTGGGAGGATGTCCCTGTTTGGCAGTCTGTGTAGGAAGAGTCACATGAAGTGTCTGTATCACACAGAGCGACTTCACAAACATCCTGGGAAAATCTGGGCTGGAGGAACTCGGTGCTGATGTTTTCCGAGAAGTGCCCTTCGGATGATCTTGGGAACTTGGCAGGATGGAGCTGCTGCTTTGTGGGCATTGCAAGGAATGTAGGAAATATCTCAGACAAAACACTTGTGTGCGTAGGGAAATTGTGTCACTTGCAGCTGGTGAAAATGCAGCTCTGAGGGCACGTCCCTGAGGCTCCTGGTGAACCTGCTGCACTTGCTTCTCATCAAGGAAGTTCCTTTTGCGTGTTAAAGGAGAGGGAAAGGGCAAGAGAGACATGAACTCTGTCATGCAGGTGATACTGTTCACATTGCTGGAGCCTTCTGGTCCTGAATGAGCTCCTTGACAGGGTGGGAAGTAGTTCTGTTCTCAGGCTCCCTCTGTTTCCCATGGAATGGTGCTCCATGGGTCCCATTCCAGCACCAAACCCAGGTATTTGTCTGAGCTGCTCTGGGCAGTCTGGGTTGCACAGAACGAGTGGCAGCTCCCAGCACTGCACCTCGCAGTAGCTACAAATGGGCTGCTCAGAGCTGCCTGTGAAATCCTCTGCTCTGTGTGGTTTTTATGAGGGCACCAAGTCTTGACACTGTTTGAACCTTGTTTATCCTGCTGCCTTTGTGTATTCAGATGAGGTTTGTTTTGTACAAATAGGGAGATTTATCCAGTTCTTAGGGGCCAAGAAAGCAATTTTTGAATTGCTTGTTAAGCTGTGGAAGGCTTTGGCTCCTCTGCCTGCAGATGTGGGGAGGAATAAAGGGCTGTGAGGGTGAATGGCTGCTCTGTGCCCTGGCACACTGAGGCTCCAGCTGTGCTTGTGTGGGCACTGCAATCTCGCCTTGTCCTGCGCAGTGAAGGGAAGAGTTAACCCAGCCACTGGCCCCACATGCTCTAGGGGCTGTCCCTACCCTGCCACCTCTCATCAGGAATTTGAAACTTGCCCGTGTCTTGCACAAGGAGTTTAATATTTCGAATCTCCATGCATTGCTCCTATCTGCCATGTGCTTCAGCATATTGATTACACAGAGCTGGCTTTGTGGGTTGCCTTGTAAATGGAGACTTTCTTGTTTTGCCTTGTGGCTTGGGAGCTGGGATGTGATCCTGGAGGAAATGTCTCCTTTGCCAGCCACCCAGGGCTTCCCTGACGTGCTCCTGCTGTAAATCTTTAGTGCCCTTAGCTCTACTCAGTAACTCACTGAGGTGCAGTTAATGGCTGAGCAAAAGTCAGTGTTACTCTCAGGAAACACTTCTTGGAAAAGCATGATCAAGTGATTCTGTGATGTCACAGCCAACTCCAGTTCCCCAAAACTCTTCTTTTTGTACAGAATGACAGAAAAGTACATTTCTGAAGTGCCATCTGCAGTTTTCTGGGCATACTTAGAATGCTTTAGCCATAGCAGTACAGGGTTAATCCAATACAGGAACCAAGCCTCAAGTCCCCTCTGTTCCTAGGGATACTTGTCAGGGAAAAACCCTTTCTTTCTGTGTCAAGGAAAGGCTTTAGAGGCACAAAAGCTCCTTATCTTCTGAATGATAGCAAATGCCTTGGTGATGTGCTGCTGCTGCTGCAGTCCCTAGGATACTGTTCCAGGCTGCCCACATAGTTTGTGCCTGGAGTTATTCAACAATTTGAGCTGACACATGACCATGTTTTCAGGACAAGCACAGACACATAGTCAAGCTCATTGCTAACTCCAAGAAAATGGCTCATTTTCCAAAAAATCCTTTATCTAAGACTTTCTTTTCATGGGAACTGTCTAGATCATTGACTGCAGGCTGCTGTGAAAAAACTGAAGGTCCCTGCTGAGGTTTGGAGTTTATGAACTGCTTTTCTGTCTCCTCTTACTAAATCTGCTGCTCTGTGGGACTGGTCAGATAGGAAGAGCAGGGTAAACCCTTTGGGGATCTTTGTCCACCATAAAACCTCTGCTTCTACCCTGTTTCCAGCCTTGCAAGCAGCTCTTTGTCTGTGCAGAGACCTTTCCTCTCCCTCTGTGGCACCTGGGAGGTGGTTCTGTGTTAGACCCCCTCTTTGTACAGGTCCTTAGCTTCCACTCACCAACCCAATGGCCTTGGAGCTTGGGCAGCTTTTCTGCCCTGCTCGGGGGGCTGTTTGCAGCCCTCCCTGGGATGCTCTGTGTGCACAGGCTTGCTGACACTCCCAGCTGGCTGCAGTTTCAGGTATCAGGTGTGATGTCTTGTGCTTTCATCTCCTTGACCCAATCTTTTGGCAACCAGTGCAGCAGCAAATGTGCCTTAATGTGAGGTGGCACAGGAGCACAAGGTTCTTCAGAACACTGGTTTTTTGTGTGTGCTTGATCTCTCAGAGATGTCGACCCCTGCTTTGTGTTCGTGCAGGATTGTCCACCCTTCCTGCAGATACCAGCCAAACCCTCCTGTGCTGCTGAGAGAGGAGGCAACTTCCTCCTGAGGGAAAGAGGAGGGGCACACACTGATCTCTTGTCTGTGGTGACCAGGGACAGGACCCAGGGAACGGCTGGAGCTGTGTCAGGGAGGTTTAGGTTGGATATCAGGGATAGATTCTCCCCTCAGAGGGTGCTGGGCACTGCCCAGGCTCCCCAGGGAATGGGCACGGCCCCGAGGCTGCCAGAGCTCCAGGAGCGTTTGGGCAGCGCTGCCAGGGATGCCCAGGGTGGGCTTGTTGGAGTGTCTGGGCAGGGCCAGGGGCTGGGCTGGATGATCCCTGTGGGTCCCTTCCAGCCCAGCTTATTCTGTGATCCTGTGGTGGACCAGGTGTGAAAAGCTGCTTTCCATCACACCCAGCAGCACCTGGCAGCCCTGCCTGTCCTGGGGGGTCAGTGCAGTCCCTGGGTTTGTCACTTGGGAATTATTGAGGAGAGAGGATGATTAGAGGAAAACCAGTACCTGAGAACAAGTCTTGGTGCCTGGTCTGCTCAGCTGTTTGGATCTGGTGAGGCACTTGTCGGGTTGGGATGCGCAGGAGGTGCTGTGGGACGGCAGCAGGGCAGGGATGGAGCCCAGCTTGTGCTTCACCACTTGCCATCCCACCCTGCTCCTCAGGGACCGAGCAGGGATGGCAGCTCTGGCAGGAGCCCTGGCTTTGGGAGATGGGAACCACTCTCAGGGAAGGGAGATGGGCTCAGTCCTTCTCAGCCCCCTGTTCTGGGCTGCTGTGATGGGGATCAAATGCTGCCTTGGACTCTCCCTGCTGGAATATACTTATAGGATGATTTTATTCTTTTAATGCCTAGTATAATTTTTCCCTGACTGTTACAAGGTGAGGATTTGGATTGCCAAAGAGGTTTCGGTTGAAAAGGTGTAAACACCCTACGTTATCACTTTGGCTTTGGCTCATCAGCCAAGCAGCAAATGTGATACTGGGTGGAGAAGAGAAAAGCCAAAATAAGGAGATTGCTTCTGGAACTGAGGGTGCAGATTAACCCCCAGGGACTTCCAGAGAGGCTGTGGTGTGTGAGAAGCCATGGGGTCTTTGGTCTGTCATTGAAACTGCCTTGCAGACTTGCCCAGCTCCTTTTGGGAGGTGAGGTGGCTGCTGACTGTCATTGCTCATGTTGTAGGTTGGGTTCTATAAATGGGTTCTTTTTGTTTTTAATGAATCTCTGTGTGTGGGGGCTCTTTAGTTGCTGGTCTGGATGCAGCCTGAGTCCTGACAGCCTGAAACAAGGTTGACTTCCCTTTTCTAAGTGAGCTCTGTGTGATTGCTCGGATTTATGCTTAGTGGGGCAATGTTTGCCCTGGCAACCTATTACTCATTACTGTTCAAATCCTAGCAAATAAATAAATGATTTTTGCTATGGCAACGGGAACCTATTGGTTGAACAGCACAATATTTCCTGAAAAGCCTGCTTTACTCCTTCCAGTGTGTCTGATTGCTGGGCAGAGTATTTTTTTATATATATGTATTTTATATATATATACATACATGTATGGGTTTGGGTTGATATGTATATATGGGTTTGGGTTGAACCCTGGGTTTGTGACACAGCTGTGGGTGAAGCCTCTAGCTGAGCAAAGAGTGACAAATCCCTGCAAACATCCACAGCTGAAGGGTGCAAAATTCTTCCTTGCCACAACTGGCAGCTGCTGCTGGGGCAGAAACAGGGGAAGCAGTGCTGAGACAGGGCTGAGCAGAGGCCTCTGGCTGGGCTCCAGCGAGCTTGGCTCTGCTGGGACACGCTTTTCTGCTAAAGAAAAGGCCCCTGTTGCCTTTTGTGTTCCCATAAAAGTCTCTGTGGTCTGGCAAGGCACTGCTGGCTGTGCAAACCTGTTGTCTGTGCCATGACTGGGCTCTTGGTTTTCCCTTTTAGCTGGTTCCTGGACTGAAGCTGCCTGTTCTGCTCTCGGTTCTGCTCTGTAGCCACTCAGAGCGTTTCTTTGCCCCACGTGTCCCCTGGTTTTGCCTGAATGCTTCGCCCTCCCTGTGCTGTTGGGTCAAGCAGAGCTGCTTTGTGCTTCCCTGAAACCACACTGTGCTTAGAGAGGGGAGCTCAGGTGCTGCCACAGCAGGTTTTGGGGTTTGGGGCTCTCTGCCCACGGGCAGGGCTGGCTGAGTGCCCCAGGGTCCATCCTGTGCCAGTGCCTGGTTGTGCCTCGTGTTTGCTCTGCCTGGGTGTGCCCAGGGCTTTATTGCAGCAGCCGTGGGGCTCTGCCTGGTGCAGGCTCTGGGAGCAGGGGGTGGGATCTGCCATGGGGCAGGTCAGTGTGCTTTGGGGGGACTTGTGCCACGATGCCCCCATGGCACACACAACTGCCTGTGTGAGCCCTGCAGGTGATCTTGGCCCCAGCCGTGCCCTGGGTGCCAGGGCTGACTGGTTGCTGTGTGTGAAGGGCTCCAGCATTGCCTCCTGCTTGAGCTGGCTGTGGGGAGGGGAGCTGCTGAGCCTGGGGCTGTTGGTGTTGCCTCTGGGCTCTGTGTGGGATGTGGGTGTCTCCAGGCTGGTTCTGCTCCGTTCTGCTCTTTGGTTTTGCTCCCTCCTGAGGCTGTTTTCTCCTCCAGCACTGCATGCACCTTTTGGTCCAAACTGGACTCAAAGTCATTTTTCCTAGAGATTTCCTCCAGATAGCAGAAAACCAGGAACATTTCGCTCCATCTCCTAAGCTTAAATTCTAAACCCCAAGGCATATCTCTCCTGTCTCCTTTGTTTTCCGTGTTTATCCAAGTACTTCCTGCCCTTCATTGCCATTGGCAGCACTGGTAAGTGGCCTGTGTACAGTTTTGGTTCTGGGATAGCTCCTGAGCTTCCAGGAGCCCTGGGCACCTCCACCCTCGTGGCCTTCGTGCCTGGCAGCATGGCTCATCCCCACAGGACAGACACCACATTGTGAGCAGTGACAGCCTGGCTCGGATCAGGGAGCATCTAGGTCAGCAGCAGGGATGGGAAATTCAGGGACCAGCGACTGGGATGCTCTCAGCTTCAGGACCATTTTATTCCAACCCCTTTTCTCTGAAATAGAATCACTCTTCTCCCCATGTGTTACTTGGGGAGACTCAGAGTGGCTCTGGCCAGGGCTGGGGCAGGCAATGGGGAAGAGCAGCTGGTTCCCTCTATGCAGTTTCCATCCTGCCTTCTCCTGGGAGCAGGGGAAGGGAGCCAGCCTGTGTCCAAGGTCCACCCTGCCCTGGGGCAGCGTAGCACAGAGCTCTGTGGGTTTGCAGTGTGGAGCAGCTGCAGCTGCTCCCTCTGTTACCCCGATTCCAGCTAAGCTCCCCTTGCTGCTTTCCTGAAAGCAGCAGTGAAATGCTCCCTGTCCTGCTCTGACCCCTCCAGAGCTCCTGTCCATGGGCAGCACAGGTGGCACTGTGACCTGCTGGCAGCTCTGGCCCTTGGGGACATCCAGGTGTGACTTTGGCAGCCCCCAGAAGCGTCACTCAAAGCGTCACTCTGCTGCTGTGACAGGGAATGGGTGCACCTGGGCACTGTGGTGCTTGAGAGCTGCTTGGGGCAAGGTGCCACTTCCCAGCCTCTGGGGATTTTCTGTATGACAGAAATAGGGGATCGATGTGCTGCACTTGTTCCTGGCCAGTCATTACACAGCATCTGGAGAGACCAGAACCATCCAGCTCCTGCCACCTGTCACAAACTGCCACGTCCTTTCCATTCTGTTTATAGCCCTATTAGCTGAATTTTAATTGTATTTAGAAGTAAAGGGATCACAACACTCTTTTAGACAGCTGTTGATCCTGAACCTTGATCTGTGTTGGCTAAATACTTCCCTACTTTTTGGCATGAACTTACTCCTGGCAAGCTTAAGCTCCTTGTTTGTCTGCTGTGTGCTGGCATCAGCAGTTCTCTGCTCCCTGGTGGTTATTTTCTGGAGTACTTACAAAGAGCTGTTATGCTTTTTGTCCACCTTCACTTTGCTGGTGTGAAGTTTTTGCCAGTGAATCTCCTCTGCACCTGTTGAGGTGAGCTGTAACCAGATCCCTGGAGCACAACGGTAGATAATGATTAGGACAGGCAGGGCTGCAGGGGAACAAACTCTTCTCTCAGCTTTTCTTTTCAGCCTGGAGGAGCACATCTGGAGTTACTTCCACCACCTGCTGGGTGTTACAGGGAGGAGAGAGCCAGGCAGTCCCTATTTCCAGCAGAAATGCCTTGCTTTGTTCCTGGTTTATTTAGGCAGCATCCTAATGATGATTACAGTCCTATAGCGAATCCCAAATTTTCTTCCTCAGTTATTTACAGGTGATGAACTTCTCTTAGTGCAAGGGTTGCTCTTAAACGTGATTCCATTTCTAGTGTTTTTGCTCTCCAGTCTTCTTCATGACGCTAAAATTCTAGTTTGCCCTTTATGAACTCTTGTGTTTGAGTCACTTTCATTTCTCAGTCTCCCAGTGACTATGGAAAGGTCATTAGTGACAATACTAGATAAAACTGGTTTCAAACCAGAACCTTGAAGGTTCCCCCTTGTCCGGTATTTTCCCGATCTGCTACCAGCTGTTACCATCTCTCCTTTAGCTGCTTCCTTCTTCTGGTTTTAAGCCCTGTTTAATGTAGCTTAAATAGCTCTTTGCCAGAATGTCCTCCCAAGACTGGAGTCCTGATCGTGGATGTTTCTGTTTTCTGGAGCTTAGATACACGAAGGAGCTGCCAGGAATTAGCAATGCCACCTTTCCAACACGTGGGTGCTTTCCTGTTGGTCTCTCCCACGAGAGATGAGGTGGTAGCTCCTCCTGGGTGCTGGGCACCAGTGTGAGGGGATGGCAGAGAGCACAAAGCCAGAGGTGCTCCAGACCCCGGGCCTCCTGCCTCCATCCCATCCACTTGGCTCTGCCTTTGGGGTTTCCCTCAGCGTGGCAAGAGATCCACCAAGGCACCTGGGGAGGGACAGGGGAGCTGCAGCAGCTGCTTTAAACCAGGGGGCAGCCCTGGTGTGTGCAGTGGCCTGTGCCAGAGCCAGTGTGGGGAGCAGCGGCTTCTTGTGCTTCTCTCTGATAACTCTCCTTTGCTGTTGAACAGATGAAGATCTCTTTCAACGAGACAAGTCTGCAGACGATGTTTGAGTACCCCTCAGAGAGCTCCCTGGCAGAAGAGGATGAGGAAGAGGAAGGACATGCTTCCGAAACAGAGGAGGAAAAATCTCGTCCCTTTTATGTTCCACGCCCAAACAGCACTTTGCATCCCAGTACACCTAACTCAGGTGAGTGAGGCACTGTCTTGGCACTGTGGGGTTTCTGGCAGTGTCTGGCACTGTCCACGTTTCCCACAGACCCTTAAGGGGCTCCACATGGGGGGAAATGCTCACAGAGGTGAAAAGGGGGCTGCAGATGGGCAGCTTCCAGGCTGTCCCTGCTAGGATCCCGGTCCCCCTTCTTTTTGGGGTGGTGAGGAATATTTACCTCATGTTTCTCCTTCCAGCAGATTTATCCAGCTACACCCCAAAGCACTCCGTGAAGTTCAGCGAGTGGCAGGAGCAGAAGTATGAGGGTCCTGCTCCAGAGGGACCTCTCCCAAAGGAAGCTGATTCCCATGGGAACCAAGTCATGGTGAGGCTATAAATAAGCAAGTCTTGTGCTCTCTTGTGGGGTGGGGGTTGTTTTGGGCAGTGGATGGGGCGGGATGTGCCTTTCCCTGCACACCTGTGTTTGCCTTCCTGCCCAGGGAGCCGTGTCACTGCTCCCACACCCTCCCACTGCCACTAACACACCTGCCCCTCCCCAGCCGTGTGAAGGAGACTCAGGCAGCTGGCACACTGTGTTCAGCACAGGAAAGACATGGATCTGTTGGAATAAGTCCAGAGGAGGCCATGGAGATGCTCCGAGTGCTGGAGCCCCTCTGCTCTGGAGCCAGGCTGGGAGAGCTGGGGCTGTTCGCCTGGAGAAGAGAAAGCTCCAGGGACACCTTAGAGCCCCTTCCAGTGCCTAAAGAGGGCTTATGAAAAACAGGGAGATTGATTTTTTTTTTTTTTTTTAACATGGGCAGGTGATAGTGCTGCCTTGTAGAGGCTGACCTGGAGCAGAGGCTGGGCAGAGTGAAAGGTTAAAGGGAAGGGATTTATGGAAAGGCCTTTACAGGGTGCTCCTTGGGCAGTGCAGGAGTCTCACAGAGACTGCACCCAGGATGGACACAGCCACACGGTTTTGGGACAGATAGAAGTTCTGTCCGTTTGCATATCAGAGGTTAATTGTCCAATTCCAGCTTCAGGCAATGCAGTCCCATTCTCTTAGTTTGCTCCCCCCCAACTCACTTTTGTTTCCATTTCTCGGGGCCTGAGACAGTGAGGTGTCCGTGATTCTCAGGCCTAGAGAGGAATTGTTGTGTCTGACCAAAATGGGAAAAGCAGTTGCTCACACTCTGTATGGAGCTCAGAGTTACACACTAAAGAATTGCAGGATTACAAACATATGAAAATATAAAAGCTAAAATCCTAAGGCATCAATAGGACAAGGGGGAATAACAGTTTTAAACTAAAAGAGATTTAGATTAGATATTGGGAAGAAGTTGTTCCCTGTGATGGTGGTGAAGCCTTGGCGCAGGGTGGCTGCCCCTGGATCCCTGGCAGTGTCCAAGGCCAGGCTGGACAGGGCTTGGAGCAGCCTGAGACAGTGGAAGGTGTCCCTGCCGTGGCAGGGGGTTGGAACAAGATGAGTTTTAAGATCCTGTCCAACCCAAACCATCGCAGGACTTTATGATACCCCAGAGCACGTTTGGAGGCAGGGCTAACGAAACACAGCCGGGTAGCCCGGGCAGGGTGCCAAGGCACCACCGAGGGGTGTTGGGTGCTCCTTCGGGCCGGATCTGACGGCACCGCCGTGTCCCTGTGCTCTGCCCACAGCTCACCCCGGCGGAGAAGGGCGGCCTCTCGGATTTCAGCAGCGAGCCCGCTCTCTATTTCTGAGCTCTCTATTTCTGCGGTGCTGCAGCAGCGGCTGCTGGGCACGGCCGGGCGGTGCAGCAGCCCTGGCTGCACGGGAACCGCCCCGGAACCGCCCCGGACCCGCCCCGGAACCGCCCCGGAACCGCGGCTTTCCCTGGATCCTGCTGCCAAGGGTGCACCAGAGGCTCTCGGGCATCTTCGGAGAATATTTGCACTGGATTTTGGGACCGAATTACTGCTTTCAAGGCGTATGATTTATTCTGCCTGTGGCCTTGCATATTCCTTGTTCAAGATCAGCTGCCGGTTAGGCAAGTGTGGGAAGGACATCTGTAATCCCGGGATGGATGTTGATTTTTCTCAGTGCTTATCTGAGTTCAGGCACTGTGCAGGGTCTGGACAGCTTTTGCAACCCTTCTCTCCAGTGGAGGATGGCTCTGGAGCTGGAACACTGGGAGCACTGGGCAATTGGGTGGGTTCACAGCGTGGCTGTGGTTTGACACGTTGGGTGTCAGTTTGGAAAACCACTGAAGGTTCATGGTTTGTCCTCGGCACGTTTCTGGCTCTGGTTTCACTGAATTCAAGTGCCAGTTACGTGCTTGTGGAGCTCACTGAACACCCTGAGGGAGGGATGGGAAGAGCAATGAATGCCTTTAGCTTTCGGTGTTATTTTTGTACCAATCAGTAGAGAAGTGTCCAGACTGTCTCGAGCCTCTTGAACATTCCCAAACATCGGCCATGGCTTTGGTCTGTCCTTCCCAACTCTGGCATCCAGTCTCTGGGAATTGCTGGTTGTGCTCCAGTTTGCCAGCTCCTCTTGTTGCTTTGTTCCAGATCTGATTGATCCCTCTTGGTTGCATCCTTCGAGCCACAGTTGCTCTGCTCCTCTAATCAAAGCACAGGAGGGCAGTTTCACTCCTTTCTTCTGCAGAACTTGAACAAGGAATGTGGGTTTTTTTGTTGTTTTTTTTCTAGGATTTTTATAGTTTTATTGTAATTGTTTAATGCAGCCAATATGCAAAGGAATCTGCTAGAATCTTCCATTCAAGTTTTCTACTACTGTAAACTCAGGGTCAAAATTGCACTCTGGAACAGATGGAGCAGTGCTGCTAATGTGATTTGTACTTTGGGATTAAAAGAGATGTGGTGGGAACAGATCCGGCCTGTTTGGGCTTTATGGAATAAGTGGTACCCTGGTGTGGGGTGTGATCCAAAGGAACAGGCTGGTATCTTTGATTAAATTTAATGGTTATTGGCTTGTCTATTACATATAGATGACGAATGTCTGCTCAAGTGACACTGGTCTGTGAGCTGAAAATGCTCTGCACACCTTGCACTTGGTTTGGTGTGTGTTGTAGCAGCAGGGGAAGGTTGTTCTGCTGAAAAACACTGTCAGGATTAAATGTTAGGACATACCTACTTGTAGCTGTTCCCTTCTGCCCTGGTGCCTAAATACTTTTGGAAAGATAATGCAAAAAAAAAGAAAAAGAAAAAAAGATGAGCTACTCAGTAGTTTGTTAGATGTTGGCTGGGGGGGCCACAAAGAAACATTTTCAACCTCCTTGTCTGTTCCAGGCTAATTTGAGATCTGCCTGTGTGACGTGCCAGGAGCAGGATGTGTCTGCAGTGCATCTGCCTGGGACATGACACAAGGACCGTGGAGTTCCACCTGTTAAAGATTCTCCCGTTAATGAAATACTTCAGGATAAGGTGCTGAGACTGGGGTAGAATCAGGAAAAATGTGAGACTGCTGGTGACTGCTAGATTTAAGGGAGGAGTTTTCAGCACAGCTTTTCTAGCAGAAAAGGTCCCAGTGAGCATCTTTCCCTGTGGAAAAGCCCAGGTCAGTTTAAGGCAGCTTTGTTTCTAGCACAACTGCAGGTGGTAAAGTAAAGCTGCTCTCAACTCAAGTTAGGGGCAAGGTGTCTGAACTAGCCCTGGCTTAGTTCTGCTGTGGATCCATGAGGAATGCTAAAGCCAACACTGTCCTGCAGCTCAGACACTGCTCTGGTTCTCCTGTGAGTTAATTCTGTGCCTGCAGCCCTGTGGGCAGGACAGCTCGGGGGTGTGGGAGTGCAGAATGTGCTGCTGACTCTCTGCTCCTTCCCCCGTGATCCTGCTCCACCGTGGAGCTGTGATTCACGCCTCACTGAGCATTCCCTTCGCACTTCCCGGCTCCCTGCTCTAATCCCGGCCCAGGTACTCGAGCTCCCTCCAGGCAGAGCAGGGTGAGTGCTGTCCTGAGGGCAGGAGCACCAGCTCATCAGCGACCTCCGGGGATGTGCTTCAGGATCACTGTGCTCAAAATGAAGGGTATTTCTTTTTGTAAACGCCTACCCTGATCTGTAGCGTTCGAGGATCAGCTGTAGTGGATCTCTGACTAATACCAAAGCACATCTGAAAGGAAAATTTACTTCTGCAAAACAAAGGCTTTTATTAAATGTGGCATCCTTGTACCACAACAGGAGCTCTCCCTGGCCAACAGGACTTCCCAGGCTGAAGAAAAAGTTTTAGGAACGCTTTTGACGTGCTCGTTGTCCTAATAAAGTGCTTTGTGGCTCAATGGCTTTACCAAGATCCCCCATTTCCTCCTTCAGGACATCTAGCAATGTCTGAGAATTGTCCAGTATCTGGGAAAGAAATAAAAATAGCTTATTTTTACATAAACTGTTTCTCTTATGAGTTCCCTTCCAATTCAGCTGATCTGCCTTGCAGCAAGAGGGGTTCTCTAGCCCTTCAGCCTCTGATTCCTGGTGATATATCATCCTGTCTCATTGTGGGAATATCTGTGGGGGACTCTCTCTGGTTTGTGTTCATATTCTGAATATGAAAGGCTGAGTACAAGGCAGAGAACTTCCTGAAGCAGACTGGGGGCGGAGGGAGGGGTTTGGTTGGTTTGGTATTTTTTGGTTGGTTGGGTGGGTTTTTTTAAGGGAGATTTGGTGCCTGGGCTTTTAAAATCAGTATTAAATTGTGCTCAGCTGACCCAGTTTCAACTCTTTTCCACTGTTAAAACTGCACATTTTGGGTTTCTGGCTTCAAGACTAACTCAAATCTACAGTGACTTTACGTCAGACTAGAGCTGTTTTAATTTTCTCCTATTTTTAGCTCCCTGTGTACATAATCAAACATCCCTGCTTCCTATGCTCTAGGCAACAACGTATTTAGGAGACCGTGCTGCCTGTCCATCTCACCAGTTAAAAATTAGAACACAGTGGACAATTGTAACTAAATGTGATGGTTATAATCCCAAAAATAATTTGTGTTCCTGTGAGTTTGTGGAAATCAAGTGGTCAGAGGGGAGCTGAGGGAAGTGCCCCGCAGGACGAGGTGCTGGAGGAAGGTGAAATCCTGTGGGGGCTGGCAGAAGACAAAGAGTGACAAACTAGGGAAGTACATCCACAGGAAAGAAACTCTGTTACTGGTTTCTGTCTCTAGGACATCTCCTCACCACCTCTTTCTACCTCCTGCGAGTGTCAGTTCTTTTCAATAAACAGGAATTCATCTGTAGGCTGGGGGTGTGACTTGGATCTCAGGTAAGGTTTCTTTCCAAGGGACTGTTTGTTTGTGTACCTTACAACATAGTTTTTAAGCTTTTTAAATTCTTATGTGAGTTTCCCCCTTCACTTCAAACCATCAGATCCTGAATGAGGTCAAGGAAACACTTCCAGCTTCATCTGAAAGGTGATTGCCAGGGGAAAGTACTGACTTTGGGAGAGGAAGAGGAGCTGACACAGCAGTTGGTCACATTAAAAAAAACAAATGGGAGGAGAATTTAGGCAGCAGTTCATAGGAGAAAGGGTGTTTCTGACAAACTGCCCCATCACCAAGAGGAGGAAGATTGTCACTTATCTGAAAAGGGGCTGGGAAGATCTTTTTTAAAAAAACAAAAGCTGTTGGTGTGTAATGCAGAAGTGACTTCAGCTGTGCTCCTGTCTGTGGGGATCAGGCAGTCCCTGGCAGTAACACACAGGAAAGGTGAAAGGGTAAAGCTGTCCCAGGAACCAAATGACAGTGCCAGCCCTCGTGCTGCTCGCCTCCTTCCCACCCCTTACTGCCCCAACAATTTGACTCTTATAGTGACATTATTCCATTAAAGATGAAAGAAACTACATCAGATGTTGGGCAGGAAGAGTGGCAGGCCAACAGCTCCATCAGCACTGTTGTTACCTGCATGGATTAGTGGGATTGTGGGTCAGTGTCACGTCTCTGGTTTCCTCCTTTCCCCCAAACTGGGTATGAGATGCTCATTTTTAGGAGTCTGTTCCAAAAGCCACTTCTGATGTATTTTGACAATAAACTTTGCCCAAGCCCAAGCAGCACCAAAACAAACCCCAATCCAACCCTCTCGTGATGGGGTCTGTGTACCAGAGCTGCATCCCGGGCCCGGGGAGTTGTTTTGGCTGCAGTGCTATGACCCAGGGAGGAGTGGTGGTTCATCGAGGTGCTGCCAACCGACCTTCAGGTAAATACAGCCCTTGAGTTCACACACTCCCGCACACACACACATATATATATCTATATATCCTAAACCTCCCCTGATACACCGTTAGGCTGGATTTCAGGGAAAGGTTCTTCCCCCAGAGGTGCTGGGCACTGCCCAGGCTCCCCAGGGAATGGGCACGGCCCCGAGGCTGCCAGAGCTCCAGGAGCGTTTGGGCAGCGCTGCCAGGGATGCCCAGGGTGGGATTGTTGGGGTGTCTGGGCAGGGCCAGGGGCTGGACTCAGTGATCCTTGTCCACCTTAGGTTTTTCTGATTCAGTGATTCCCTCGGGTCCTGCCCCTGCTCATAGACAGCAGAGATCGCTGCCGTTCCTCCTCCTCCCCTCACGAGGAAGCTGCACAGTGCGATGTCCCCCTCTCTCCTCCAGGCTGAACACACCGAGCGCCCTCAGCGCTGCTCGCTGCAGTACCTGCCCAGAGGCCGTGTCCATCTCGGCGATGGCGCGGTCGATGTGGGCTCGGGCGGACCGGAGCCCCACCAGCCTCTCGCTGGTGTCGGACAGGCGCCGGGAGAGCGCCGCGATCCGCGCCTGCAGCCGGCCCCGCTCCGCCTCCTCGGCCCGGATCCGCCCGCTCAGCTCCTCCCGCCGGGCGCGGAGCTCCGACAGCCCTGCGGGGCGGCACCGTCAGACGGGCCCGCTCACCCTGCCCGGCCCCAGCCTCGGCCCCG
>VWPU01006355.1:0-77278 GCA_013398955.1 Callaeas wilsoni
GGAGCCGCCGCCGGAGCCAGCCGGGCTGTCCCGCGCCCTCCGCAGCGCTCGCTGCCTGCCTCGCCGCCCCCGCCGGGGAGCGGGAACGCGGAGCGCGGAGGCTGAGGGAGCCGGGCGAGGAAGATGCCCCTGGCGCAGTTGGCGGACCCTTGGCAGAAGATGGCTGTGGAGAGCACGGCCGAGAGCAGCACCGAGGTACGGGGCGGGGGGGGGGGGGGGGAGGTGCTGCGGGGAAAGTTGTGAGGAGAGGACAGGACTGGGACTCCCGGTGCCGCCGTCGTTCAGGGGATGGGCAGAGTTCCCCCCCGCGAGGTTTCGGGGCGGGCAGCGGGCGGGGGCCGGGCGGCAGCGGCCCGGCGGGGGGACGCGGTGAGCGCCGGCCCCTGCACGCTGCTTCCTCTCCGGGGCACTGACTCACGGCCGGCACCGGCCGGGACTCCCCCGCCCGCGCCGGGCTCGGGGCGTGTTTCCCGGGACCGGACTGCTCCCGGGCGCTCCCTCCCCTTCCGCCCCGTTCCCGGGAGGGAGTAACCTGCCTCCGCGGCGGCCGCCGGCTCGGGCGCTTTTGTTCTAGCGCGGTGTCTGGTTACTGTCACGGCGAGCTTCCCTTCCCAGGGCGGCCCCGCCGCCTCCGCCGGCGCGGCTCGGGGTGGGCAGGAGAGCCAGGCCTGCCCTCGCCTTGCCCGGTGCTCTCGCCTTGCCGCCGCTCCCCGTGCGGGTCCCCGCCCGGTGCCGCTGCCCCCTTATCTCGGCAGGACGGGGTTGCCGGCAGTTTCGCAAGCGTTTGGGAAACCGCAGGGACGTGAAGGGTGGTGAAGCATGGGTGAAGCTTTGTGCTCGGCGGCGTTGCCGGGAACATCCCCGGGGTGCCGCTTAGTGTGGGTTTCCCGCTGTGGTAGCGGGGAGTGCATGGTGTGCCTGTCCTTGTTAGGCAGGACGCGTGTCAGCTTTCCTTGAGTGTAATAATGAGAGCGGCTGGAAATTACAGTCACTTGCGACCAAGGCCATAGAAGCTTTCAGCTATTTTATTTTTTTTCCTACTACTGTTGGTTTGGATCTATGTAAACACTGCGCCTACACCGTCAGTCGTGCTTGCTCCGTGAGTCCCTAGTAGCCCACAGTGTGTCTGCTACTTTGTGACCAGATTCCATATGAAAAGAAAAAGCTGCTTCTGACAGTGCAGCTTCGACCTGAATGGGCTCCAGCTGATACGCAGCCAGGCTGCTTTAAGTGATGCTGATGTGGAACGGTGTGGACCCAGGCCAGCTCACAACAATTAGTCGCAAGGTTAGGACTCGCTCCTTAGTGAGAGGAGCAAAGAGAGACCAATGCAGAGTTTCTGCAGTATCAGAATTTGTCCTTTTGATCTTTGTCTTGTCATCCTTCTGCTGAAAGTCACTGTATCTCAGGGAGTCAGAAGAACCTACAGTTCAGATCTGACAGGCAGATACATCTTTCAAATTCTCACCAGGTACTGTAGTTACTTTTAAGTTCTTGCTAGTTATTCACTGACTTCTGGAGTAGTGATCTTAGATGATTTTAAATTGGAAGTAACTACAATAGTACTTTGATGCTTGAGGGTGGGGCAGAAGGTGGTAGGGGAAAACACTTAGATTACTCATTTAGAGAAAAGAACTTAACTGTTTCTTTAGTCTTCCATGCTTACTGCATGCAGCCTAACTTTAATAATAGTATATATGCTGGATAGGCAGAAAAATAGATTACGTTATTTGAAATGTGTGTATGTGCATGATTATACCTTGTTACTTGTTTTAGCATATTTCAGACATCATTTGTTTTTAAATTACTGTCATAAACTTCTTGAAATAAGTGTATTTTATCACTTCCTAAAAAATAATTAAACTGTTATATTGACATGAGTCTACAGTAGTTTATCACCAAAAAATTTCTTGGACCGCTAATAAAACATGAAACAGCATGAACTGACAGGTTTGCACGCCAAGGCCGTAGTCTAGAATAAACACTTAGTTCTTGAAAAGACCAGGCTGCACCTGCAAAAGCTTCTCAGATGACACTCAAAAGAAAAAAGTTAGAAAGGTTGCTTATGTGGAATGACTATTTATTTAAGAAAAGATATTTTAGTGAAAATAGATAAGTTTAATTCAAATACGTAGACAAGTGACCTAAATACATAACTTAGATTTTTGATTTGCATGAGTTGTGTTTATCTGTAGCATAGCAATATCCTAATTACACACTCTATTCTGCAAGAGTATCCTTGGGCAAAAATATTCTTAGATTTGCCTGAAACTCATTGTGATTTCAGTTATAGTTTGATACTAATAATATCTTTAGCTGTAACTCTGAGGAAAGCGTTTCCGCTAACCTCTCAGATTTGCTGACACAGTTCTTGTAACACTGTATTATCCGCATATGGAATTACAAATTTTTGAGCTCTAAAACTCAGCTCAGACACTTTCCTTGTCTTAACAACTCATGGAGTTTTTAATTGACTTGGTTTTTCATTTGTTTCCTGGTGCAGTCCTGTAGTTACAGTGGTACCACCAGGGAGGTGATAGTCTGTGATGGGTGAGCAAATTTAGGAGGACGAGAATACCTTTAAATAGCTTTACTTTGGAAGTGTAGTTAACCACAAACAGCTGCTGTAACTTAGGTGTGCAGAACAGCAGAATGTAGTCTTTCTTTAAAAAAATACAATTTTTTTTAGATAAAATGTGGCTTTATGGTTTTCAAAAATCATTTTCAGGACTTCTATTTCTACAGGTGCAAATAGGTCAGTGATCCACATTGCATCTCTGACAGTTTTTTCAATGTGTAAAGTTACTACACAATTTTTAAAATACTCTGTCTGTATAATATGTGTAGTTTCCATTTCATGTTGTAAATCACAGCACCTTTAAAGCTTGTGGAATGATTCTGTCTCATATTGACTCAGGATCTGCTCAGGATTCATAACAAGCATAGGTTTGTTTTTCATGGTGAAAATATGCCTGTTACTGCAAGTCATCTGCTTTCGAGCAAATTAAGTATTGATGACTTGAGTTTGCATTTGAATGCCTGAATAACTAGCCTGATCCTTTGATCTGTACTCCCAGCTATGCATATTAATATCAACTGGAGGAAAATTAGTACAGTTATGGCAGCCAAATTTTGGACACTAGTCTGTTGAAAGAACTGGCCATCATAAGGAGATGCCATTTCTAGACTTTCTAGGAAGCATTTGTGACAGCTATCATTAGGAGTTTTAATTTAGATGCTCCAAATTGACTGTGAAGAAAGTTCATTTTTTTTCCTACTGCTCTCGACAGGATGTGTGGTCACTTGTTCAGGTGTTTAAATAGACGGTATGAATCTTCCTTCACAAATTTCTTTGTTTTAAATTCTGTATCCAGGATTATTTGAACTTTGCGTGAGGCAAGGGGTGCTAGCATGTAACAGTCATGCTGATACTTTAAAGAAACTGGTATAATGTAAATTTTGCTTTGTAATTTCATTCTGAGGTCAGTGTGGCATTCTCTGTGTCAATATGTATTTCTGGCCTGGAAGCTGAAATTTATCAGATCTCTTGTCACCTGTAGCCTTGAGCCTGTGGTTGTGATTGTCTCTTCACATTTTGTACTAGTCTGTGTAATCAGTGTCGTACTTGTCTTCCACAGGAACAAAGGCTATATTTACAGTCATTTCTGGTAGAGCCAACACAGGTAAATAGCTAAAGCCAAAGTGGAATCACCTAAATGGACTGGTCTGTGGGGATTTTGAAGACTATCCATTGTCTCCCCATTACAGACAGAATTCAGTGCAGCACTCAGCTGTCACTTCTCATGTGTAACTACTGTCAGCACAGTGCATTCTGAAGTCTGAGTTTTTCACTGATTTGTGGGGTGACTTTTTCTTGTACTGAGTTAAAAATAGGAATTGGAAATTTAATTCTCATCTAAATAAGTAGTATACACTATATACCACAAACTGCTGTGATAGACAGATAACAGATCTTATATATATGTAAATACTATCTTGAGAAAAACATCATCTGCATGAAAAGTGTTTGGGGGGGGTGGGGAGAGATGTTCAGATTTTTCATATCCTTATTGGTACCATTTTACCTGCTTTGTTTTTGAGTTAACACAACCCTAGTCCGTGACATAGTACTGATGCCCTGTGGTCAGCTGAGTGGGGCAGGAGAAGGCAAGAGCTTTACTCTGTTGAATTCAGTACCTTCATGCACTACTGTGTGCTCTCTGCAGCTTTTGGGTTCCTTGTATAGATGTTGAGTTTAACTTCTTTGAATGGTCCTGTTGGTTTTCTTATGACATCAGCAGTTCTTATCTTGTTATTGTTTTGTTTGTTGCAGTTTAGGCAATATTTCTTGCCCAGGCTGAGACATGTAACACAAAGTAGATGTAAGCAGATTGACACGTTTAAAGGCGTGTCTGTTGTCTTTGAATTGGTTGTGGTCTGTCACACTGGCTGTAGCTGTTTGTCATTTGAAATGCTTGACTTAAAGTCACAATGGTACTTAGAGCGAGGTGGGCATTTAATTATTTCGGCACATCAAAAATACTAACTTTGTGTGTTGACTGATCTTGGCGGTTGGCAGATCACCAGCTTTAAGAACTCATTCAAGAAACTGGTTTGGAGTTATGGTTTTTTTCTGTGGCACTTGGTTGGGGGAGCTGTTTTGGTTTGAGTTTGGGTTCTTTTTTTCACGAGATATAATTCATAGCCATATTCCAATAGTGAAACTTTTAAGGAGTTTTTCAGGCCAGAGTAAATTCGTATAATTGTTTTTTTTCAATCTTGTTGACTTTCAAGAGGAGAACAATTTAATCAGTAAAACTGGAGAAAGTTAGAATCCCTATAGGGAATTTTTAAGTTTGGGCAAAGTGGTTGAGTACCACAGCTGCTGTGCTATATGCTTGCATACATGATACTGTGCTACTTATTCTCTCCTTATTCCCTGAAATAAGATTAAATGCCTCACCCATTGGAAATAGAGGGGAGAAAAAAAATCCTATGTAACAGATGGGAAAATGAGGCTCAACAGCTTAGTGACCCCATCTAGCATCATTCATGGAGTCTGTTCTAGGACTAGATGAACTCTGATTTCCAGGGACCTACTCCAGTGCCCTGACCACAAAGTTACTGCTAGTTCATTCCTATTGGTAAGAGTTGCCGTATGTTGCCTTTGATGCAGGAAGCCTCTGTGGTATGCTTAATGCTTCACTTAACTACTTTTGGAGGAAATGTGCTACGGAGTTTTTTTTATTATTAATTAATCTATTTATTCAGTGAAGCCATTCAATTGCGTGTGAGTATATCTCTTAAAAATACATTTTGATTGTCTAGGTCTGTTTCCTGACAGTTTCTAAGTTTAAATCAAAAGAAATGTTAAAAGAAAATTTAAATAATTTAATCCAAGCAATAATTTATTAAAACATGCTTAGCTATGTGCAGATGATGTGAAGAAATGGTATTTTGTGATTTTAAATGTCCAACAATACATAGCTCTGAAAAATAAAACCTTCTTTGTCCTGCAGATTCAAAAGATGGTGGTTTTAGGATGTGAATATTATTTGAATTATTTCTTGCATTACATGTATGCCAAAATTAGTTACTGTTAGAACTTAGACTTACTTGTGAAACAATGCTTTTAGCTTCATGGGGATTCTTTCTCCTTCTGTCTTCCTCTAGCTGACTTTTGTTTTATAGTCACTTCAGAAATCCTGAATTTTAGGAAATAGTGAAGTTGTTCCACAGCTCATTCTCTCTTCTTAGCAGAATGTATCAAAATAATAAGTTATAAAATAAGTGTAAAGAGTAATGCTTTAGTTGACTGCAATATTAATTTTCAGCCTTTGTAATTTATCATGCATTCTGAGAAATAAACTCACATCTGAAAATCTGTGTGCAACACAGGGAACTGCAGTGCACAGCCTTGCTGTGCCTGCTGGCGGCCCCTGCTCATAGGAGAAGGGCCTGGCACGTCCTCCCTGTGTGTGTCCAGTCCTTTGGCAGGAGCCCAGGGCGGCACGGGGCATTTCCATGGGCCTGGGACTGCAGGAGGCAGGGAAGGTGAGGTGCACCTACCTTCTCGTGCAAATGCAGGCTTGGTAATAAGATTTGTACGCTGTCAGGGGCCACCGTCACTCTTAAGATTGTGTGCAAGCAGAAGGAATTTCTTCTATTTTCAGACGTGCAGCAGTGGATATATTGAGGTAGGTGATTTCTAACGTGTGTATTTCTTCTTCCTCTTTGGAGCAGATGAACAGAGATTAGATGCTGTGGGGGTTTTGGGTTTGTTTTACTAAGGCTCTTGAATTGATGTGTCAAGTGTAATAATTTACCACTCATCCACTTGTACAGGTAGGAAACTGAGACTTTCACTTCCCTGTCTTTTTCTTATTTTCTTGGATTGGTTGGTTGGTTGATTGGGTTTTTTTGTTCATGAACACGTGACCACACATGATTTGAAGCTGGTTTTAGCTATGTGGAGTGGTTGTCCAAGACAAAGATTTTATAACAGTATATGTACAGCATCTTGTGTAATGTTGTGGTACTTGTTTGACTTCAAGATGAGTTAATTCAGAGAATTAAACTTGCTGAGAGCTGAAAACCTTTTTTACTATTCTTTTCTAATATGACTTGGCACAGCGCTGGATGAGGGCCAGCCAAGGAGAGCATTGCAGTGCAGGAGAGGGAACTGTTTTTCTGTATTGTTAAACTATACTTTTGAGTCATACTAGATAGGAAGAAGGTGGCAAAGTAGATAGGGTTTACAAAATCACACAGTTAAAGTTGCCCAAGTATCCTAACTTAAAGAAGTTTGGCTTTGTACCTAAATGATCTGCAAGTTAATGGCTTTTATCTGAGGTTGTCTATGGAGAGGCAAGTTTCAACATCCTGTTGTTTCTTTTAATACTCAGCAAAGGAAGGAGTCAGTCACCTTAGACAATAACATTGAGAATAAATTATGTGGAATTCACAGAACTCGAGTTAACAAAGTTCTAGACTAAAAAATACTTGTGGGAATTTTGATTATTTTTTTAATAAGGAGTTTTTAATACTTGCATGTAGTATTTCTAACAGTATATGCAAAATGTTTTGGATAAGTGCTATAAGAGAACAGCTAGAGAAGTCTAAGATGATGGCTCACTTCTGCTGTTTACATCTAGTAAATTTTAATCAGGTCGGGATTTAGGTAAGTGCTTTGGATCTGTGTGGCTTCGCAGCTCAGAAGTTAGGGCACAAGTCATTAATTCAGATCCTATTAAAGCCTTATATTTTATTTAAGCACTGGAATAGATTGTGAAAACTCCTGAAGATTTAAGAAGGGCTTAGACATAAATGTCTTGTGAGCAGCATTGTAGGAATAGCTGTTCGTGCTTTGGTGCATGGAGGTAGATTGGATGACCTCTTAAGGTCCTCTCAGTTTATTTTCAACTATTTTTTGTGGACCTACTGATATTTTCTCAGGGTAGCTCATTGCTGCTTAGAATAGCAAGTTGAGCGTGCACAGGTCGAAAGGTTTTTACGGAACGCGGTTCCACACGGTGCCTTGTGTTGCTAGCAGCAGATTGGTTACGAGTGTTTCAGTGGGAATACTGCATTCTGTGCTGCTTTGAAACAAGGCAGAAGCATTGTCACAGCTTTACTCTATGCAAGGACCTCACGGTACTCGGGCTTTGTCAGTTGAGAGTCCCTTGAAAACACAAGAGAGAAAACTCAGATCTATATATACACCCAGTGTTTTAATGACTGAATACTAAATAATACTGGAAGTTCTCAGGTGTTTAAATGCAATAACTGAAGTTGTTGGGTAAGTCTGGAAGTTTTGGTAGCTGAAAATTAGGAGTTACCTGAGAGAAGCTTCATCACCTATGTTACTCATTGGCATGTTAAAACTTCTAGGTGACAATTTGTAAAGGGTCTGATTCAGACGTCTTATGCTTTTTGCTTATTTGTGTCCTCAAAGCATCATTCTGCACTGATACACAGTTTAATTCTTGATTTAGCTCTTTTTAAGTCTTGATTAATTGCTAAGTCTGTGAGTATAACATTTTTTGTCTTTACTGAGTTTTTTGGTTCTGCTACAAGGCACCAATTACATGGAAAAGCCAATAGTTGCCAAGTATACTGAACTCTGTTAATAGTGTAAGGACTGCTTACCTAATTTCCATGCTCAATTCCAATATTAATAATTAGGAAATGTTAAGTTTAATGGCAGAAGAATTATTCCAAAAGATGCAATTGATATCAGTTTCATAAGGGGTTTTTAAATAGCTGACAAGCATAGTTGGGGGGAAGAAGTTAAAATATTTACCAGAAAGAATACTTAAAACATCCCAAAATAGTCTAACAATAGTCTAAATGCAAAGGAGAGATATTCTGGGGGTGGAAGAAGATATTTGGTTGTACCTAATATTGAAGAAGCTTTGAGGACAAACTTATGCCCTTCAGAAAAATCCTTTTAGATTGTATAAAAGAGCATAGTGTGTAGAGGTCCAAAACAGTGGAACTTTGATTTGCAAAGAGACTGTAGAAATGGAGATACTAAACTAAATCTAAAAGCTTCAAGTGTATCTATAGATAATCTATAATATTATCTATCATATTACTGATGAAACTGATGGGGAAATAGGAAAAATGAGTACAATAGGAAACATGATGATTTCCCCACTTAGCATTTCAATTAATATGGTTTAGATACATGTAAAAAACACTATGTCATGGGAATGATGATTACCTGACATTATTATTGAAACAAGGTATCCTGCCCCAGATTACTAAGCTCTAACTGTATTTATGGATACTAGGTGCTGTATTTTGCATACAAATTACCCATCTGGATCCAGTGCTAATCCAAAAGGTAGATGTGAAAAGCGTTATTGTGCAGGTGAATTTTGGCAGACTTCTGAGATGAAATGGATCTCTTGCAGTAAATGCTGGAACCATGATTTAAAAATAAAAAAAAAGGTTGCATTACGACTTGCAGATCAATATATAACTGTAGTATGTAAAGTGCAGGATATTCACTGCTTCAAAGGAAGTGGTTAATTGATTGTGGGAGGGATGTGGGCTACATTTCTTGGTCTACTCCTTTCTTACAAAGGGTTTAATATGACTGTGTTTTGTTGCTGCGAGTACCTTAACATGTGACGCTACTTGTGACCTCGTCATCCCTGCAATGTGTTTTTTTTATGGATGTGCATTACTAGTCAAGATTGAAATAATCTGAATTTTAAAAATGCTTTCTTCAAACTATGTTTTGCCAGGAAAATCCTAAGAGTTCTTATATCCTGAGATTTCAGTGGGTTGAAACCTGTAATTTTTGATTGCTAGAAATATTGATGATTGATTGACTTTTATGTCAGAGGTTCTGTCAGATCATATGGGGGACATTCATGTACCAGCTGCCTGATAAAGATTCCCTGATGTCTGTCTGCTTTATGCCTAGTAGAGAACCTGTAGGGTTTTTTTGTGTTCCTGTCCATGTGCCTTCAGGAAAACTGCTGGAACCCAGCTGTGTTTAGGTATTGATTGCTACTAATTTAGTGAGATACAGCAACAGGCTTAAAAGCCTTGGGGAATCAAATTTGTACCTGAATTAACATGACTTTTTCCACTGGAAAACACAATAGGAAGTTGAATCAGAGTGGGTTGGAAGACCTTTTTGTAGGTTGCCTTTATAAGGGATGTGCAGGCTTCTTTCCCTGGCATAAATTGATTATTGATGTGTTCAGGTGTAAGTAGAAATTTTCTGTGGACCTTTTCTGTTATTTTTCTTATACTTGTGTTGCCATCTGAGATATGTTTTACTTTTGGAGCCAGAGTACTGGAACTAGCCAGATCTTGGATCAATTCTACTTACTTAGCTGTCCTGCTATGGGAGGAGAGCAGCTGAAGAATAATCAAGGTCTAGAGTCTCTGTCTTTTGAATTAGACTAATCTGAGAACATGAAAGATATATATTCAGCCTTCTCTTAGTCTGTATTCATCAGACTATTATATCTACTCCCAGTCTGTTATGTCATCAAGGCATGCCCTTGGTGCTAGTTAAATTCTAGAGAGAGTCTATGCCCAGCAAAACAAAACATGTTTCATTTGCTCACCTCTTGAGCGTGCTGCTGACCTCCTGGCTCCACCATGGTTTCAACAGCGCCATTTCCAGCAGGAACCTTTGGGCTTTACATTTTAACTCCTAAGAAAGGCTGTACACTTTGTAGCCTTTCCGAATACACAGCTGCTTTCCATTTAATGGTATCATATACCAGCAAACCATAAATCATATGTACATATTCTTCTTTACCTTACATGGCTCAGACTGTTGTGAGAAAAACTGGTTCTACCATCCAGTGATTCCCTTAGCATAATCATTGCTTGGGTAGACCTGTTTGAAAAGATCTTGCTAATCCAGTGCTCTGGCTCAGACATGACTGTATGGCGCACATGCTGATTCCTTGAGGTTGTTTCTAGTTCCAGTGAGTGTGTTTTGAATGCATTGCTTAAATTCAACTGAAAAGTAACTGTAAGGAGTGCAGGATTAAACAGGAAAACCAGATTGCGCAAAACAGTTTATTTGTTTTGCAGAAGTTTGCTGTGGTTTTTCTGGTTGACTGTTGAAAAGTCAGTGAGGTTGAAGATTAGAGCCTTTTTAAAAACAGAGGTTGATCTCGCCTTTTTGTCTTTAAAGGGAGGTTTGTCTGAAGTTTCTGAGAGTGGGTTTCACTTCCAACTAGTTTCAGTTGTCTTAAAATAGTAAATGTGAAAACTTAAACTTATTGTGTGGTAAATTCTTATTTAACCTGCAGTTAATGTACATTATTATTTAGCAGAATGACTGTTGTAGCAGGAATCACTGTTTCTGAAAATCTGCATGTGGAGTGGATTCAGTTTAGAGCACATGATTTTGATATACAAATTGCCCTATTTTAGGCCACAAAGTTTAGCCATTGTTGTTGTTATGACATTATAGACTCCTCCTTTTCAGCTAAAGTCAATTATTTTATTTGTTCTACTAATTTTATTTTCTTTTTTCTCTTTTGATTGGCAGGATACTAAGGAAGCTATCTTGTAGCATGAACAGAATGTAGAGATGTGTAGCTAAAATACAAATGTTAATTTATGTCATAAATTTGAGAAAAGGGGAAGTATCTGACTTGTGGCCTTGTTGGTAATGATATATGTATACTCAATATGTTTCCCTGTAAACAAGCTTTATTAAAAACACACATTCTGTTACTTAGCTAAGCTGGTATTTTTCTGGTCTTCCATTTGATAATATCAACTTTTTATGTATCTTAAGGAAGGATAGTACAATACAGTATTCACTGCCTGTACACTAAAAGATATTACAATGTGGGGAATGTGGGCTTTTTGGAGAATCATCTTATCAAATTACCCTTCGCTGTACAGATAGAAGGTTGTATTGATTGCCCTTAACTGAGATGGCTTTTAACGATTATATTCACTGCTGTAGTTACATGCAGCACATGACACTGATTTCTTATTAATCCTCCATCATGGAATGATGACTTTCAGAGTAGACCAGAGCCATACCAGAAATCTCTAGTATCTTCCTAAAGCCAGGAAAGATGAGAAAATAGCACTGCTACTGTGTGCCAGATCTCTGCACTAGGAAGACAATCAGAAAGCCCAGCCTTCTGCTCCTCCCCACCACCTAAACAAAACAAACAAAAAAACCAACCAAAAAAATCCCAAAGAAACATCTCCTCAAAAAAACCCCAAAGAAACATCTCCTCAAAAAAAACCCGACCCACCTTTGTCATATTTGGGAAATCCACAATTCCTATAATTTTGCTTTTTCTAGCTGCATCTTCTAGCAAAAAAGAAAGAAAGCTCAGGAGAGAAGTTGCTGGAGAACTGGTAATCATCTGATTGAACATTCAGTGTGTTTGTAATTTTTGAAAATTAGAATTCGTAAGTGATTAGGATTTAATATGAATGACTCTCCTCCAGCCATATGCAAGCTAGAAAAGTGTATTAATCAGAAGATGTTACAGAAGAATGCTGGGAAGGTTCTGAAGAATTGTGCTGAAAAACTGAGTAGTGGGAAGGAAGGTGTAGAATGAAGCTAAAATCTCTGAATTTCTGAGCGGCTTTTATTAACTTTCTGACATCTAAAAGATAACTATCTATACATGTATGTAACTTTTAAGTAAATTACAATTTGAAAAAATAGATTAATTAGTCTTAGGGTTCTCCAGGGAAACAATGCACAAATGAACTTAAATTCTGTCTCTAATGGTAGTGGAAAATGGTAACCATTTTCAATAGTTTGTCATTTGTTTCTAAAATGATACTCAATTGCTGTTAAACTTTAGGAGCAAACTAAGAATTAATGCCTGAGGTGATGCCCTGTACCATAACTTAGGAAATACATATTTTTCCTTACAACTTGCTATTGGTCATGTTTGTTGTGTAAGCAAAGTCATTCAAAGTCTTTCAGGAAAAAATATCTCTTAGAAATTCTCCAAGTATAGTATCACTGTCAAGAAAAAGAAAGCCTTTGTTGACCAACAAGGTATTTAAGATTTTTGTTTAAATCTTTATGGCTAAATTTCAAATTCAAAAGCCTTTTTCTATATGGCTTGTTAGAATGGCCCTTGGGAAAGTACAGCAAGTGGTAAATGCTGTAAAATTAAGAGTAAAATTAGAATTGCATTCAATACTTTTTCTACACCTATACTGTAGTTTTAAATTTTCATTAAGGTGGAATAAGGGCTGACTTGCTGTATAAGGTCATGGTCTTAGAAAGAACCCATTTATCTGTTCTTTTTGTGTGGCTTTTTGCTGTTCAGTCTTGTTCAGGTTTAACTGTTTTGCAGAAGTTATAGTAATGGAAAATAATGTCTAGCTGTGTAGTAATGAGGCTTCAAATGCCAGGTGGTTTTATATATTTCTTACCATGACTTCATCCAGGTTGAGAATACATGAGGATCAAAGCAAGAGTGGCATTACGTGCCAGCAATATGGAGTTTTCCAGGTTTACTTTCAATTACCTGCTTTTGTAGAATATGGAGAAGAGAGTACAGTAACATGCTATGAAAGCCTATCTCCAATATATTTATTTCTGTACTTGGATTCTGTATTTATTTTCACTTTCTGTGTCTTTTTTACAGAATGGACAGCAAATTGTGGATGAACCTATGGGAGAAGATGATATCAACCAACAAACGGTGAGTAAAAGATGGTTGTAATAATGATAGTATGATATTGAAGCACACTGACATCACTTAATTCATAGGCAGTTTGCCACTAGTGTTTTGTTGTTTACATTTACTGGACATGGGTAAGATGTAGAGGACACTCTAGGATCTTAATATTTTTGAGAGAGGTTTTTTCCTCACTGACTCTGGTCTAATTTGGTATCCTAATATTCTCAGAACTCAGTCCTCAGCTTTTAATAGTGTTTCAGGGAAGGTCAAGGGTGAGGGACAGCTGTGAAAGTGTAGTTTCCATTGTGCTTGTTATTGAAAGGCATTCATCAAAGGAATTCTTAAGCTAGGCTTCTTAAAAATAGTTTGTTACTAAAGAGAAGATCAATGAACCTTCCTGACTGTGATAATTTTTCAAGGTTCCTTGTCTTCAAGTCAAACTTGCAGTTTACAAGATTTCATAATGTGAAGATACCACTGAGTTCAGTTTTCTAGTTGCAATGCCTGTGAATTTTGTCAAACGTGAAGTTTACCTGTACTTTTGTGTTAGAGAGTACCAGCTGAATGTTAAGTCTGGTGAAAAATGGCTTTACCAATAAAAACAATTTTGAAACTCCTTATTTGGTTGGAGTTCAGGGTTCATATGCTGGTGTTGCATATTATGCAGGCTTCATGCTGTGAGTAGATGGTCAAAGCTGTTCCCATCTATACAGCATGGATATAATTGCAACACCATAGCAGTTTCTCTCTCTGCGGAAATTGTGCACAGAGACAGTTGAGATAAGTTGCTTTTTCCATGTTTGTCTTCAAACATAGCCATATTAGATGTAGCTCTCAAGCAGATGTGAAAGCTGGGTGATTGCAAGCCTGCATTGTATAGCTGCTCTTGGTTCCTTCTCGTAGCACCAAGGCTGTGCTGTATGTAGCACTAGATGAAGAAACGAGGCAGCTACTGACAAGTGACTGAAGTAGTGCAGTGTTAAACAGTAAGAAAAGAACAGTATTTGTGTGTTTAGAAGGCAACACTGAGATCATTTGTTCTAATATTGTGCATGATATAGACTACAATGCTTACTTGAACTCTTGTGTAAACTAGAGCATATCTTTGGGAAAGTGTTCCGGTTTGTTTTGGTTTGTTAATTTATTTTGACTAGTGCCGTTGCTTGATTATTTCCTTGTTTTGAGTCTGTAACTTAACTATTGTATTTGGTTTACAAGGCAAGGTTTTGGTGGGGGGGAGCTGACCTTTGTGAATAGAGGTATGGGGTTTTGCACCACCATGTAGGACAGAGCCAGATTCAACCAGCTCCAAAATGGGCCCAGCACTGGCCAAAGCCAAGCCCATCAGCCATGTGCGTGGAGATCTGTAATAGCATGTTTAGGGTAAAAAATGCTGTGTTGCATCTGTGAGGGTAAAGTGTAAAAAAGTGTGAGAGAAACAGCCCTGCAAGACACCAAGATGAGTGAAGAAGGAGAGACAGGAGGTGCTTCGTGTGCCAGAGCAGAGATTCCCCTGCCGCCCCAGAGAAGACCATGGTGAGGCAGGCTGTCCCCTACAGCCTGTTGGAGGATTACAGTGGAGAAGATCTCCACCCTGCAGGCTGCGGAGAGCTCCACACTGGAGCAGGTAGATGTACCCTGAAGGGAGCTGCAGCCTGTGGAGAGCCCATTCTGGAGTAGGCTGGTGGCAGGAACTGCAGCCCATGCAGAGAAGCCCACAGAGGAGCAGGTTTTCTGGCAGGAACTGCAGCTCATGGGGGACTTAGACTGGAGCAGTCTATTCTTGAAGAGCTGGACTTTGTGGAAAGAGTCTGTGCTAGAGCAGGGAAAAACTGAGGAAGAAGTAGCAGAAACAGTGTTAACAGCTGACTGCAATTCCCATTCCACCTGTGCTGCTTGACAGGGAGGAAGTAGAAGAGTCGAGAATTAAGGACTGAAATTCAGCCTGAGAAGAAGGGGAGAATGGAGAAAAAGGTGGTTTTAGTTTCATCTTTGTTTCTCACTATCCTAGCAACAGGTGAAATAAACTTTCCCTAAATCGATACTCTTTGGCTCATGGTGGTAACTGGTAAGTGCTGAGTGTGCTGTTCTTAAGGCAATGCATGAGCTTTTCTTCCACATGTCCTGCTGAGGAGGGGAGATTGAAAGAGTTGCTGGGTGGATGTCTGGCAGCCAGCTAAGGTTTATTCCTCAAACTATTAAACTTCTCTTTCAATATTTCATAACTACAGTATTGCTTACAAATGTTTCCCTGTACTTCCTTTGGAAATTTCCAAACGGCTGCTTTTTTGGGGAGCAACTGATTTTAATACAGTATAACCATCAAAAAATTAAAACATTTCTCTAGTATTCTTTCTGTCATGCTTGAGCTGCTTGGTTAAGATTGTTTTAGCTTTTTAATGTCTCAGACCAGTATTTTAGAAGTATACTTTGCATTTCTTTCTAGGCTCTGATGAGTAAAAGATTGCTACTTGTGGTGTAAATTAATCTAGGGGTTTTTAAGCAAGACAGCTGCTCAGTCAGTTATAGCTGGAAGCTAACCAGTGCTGTCAGTCAGGCAGTAAAATACTAGTTGAACTGGGATGTGAGATTCTGTCAGTGCTTCATAATCTGTTTTGGTGCGGGATACAGACAATTTGAAATTACCACTGAAACTCCTTTAAGTTCTTCTGTTTAACTTTGCACTTAAATGGACTTGGGGCACTTACATAGTTGCTAACAATTTATGAAATGTCTCAGCTGTAAGTGAGGACAGTAGAATGCCTGGGGTGTACTAGCATATCAGGTAAGAAGACAAAATACTTTGGTAAGTGTGTAAAGTATGCAAGTTCAGGATAGAAAGTTGCCATACTTCTGTGGAGATAGAAGAAGGTGAAAGCTTGGAATACTGCATCCTTTTGCTGTCTCAAGTGGTTGGATAGTATGCTGATCATGCAAATGAGATAGGAAGTTTAAAATAAATATTAAAACTTAACACAGTTCTATGTACATAGGAACTTTTTCTAGTATTTTGTGTATCAAAAGATAAATTGTTTCATTACATCCATGTTCTTTTGGTCAAAAGTTAATTAACAGGAAAAACTGAGTTACATGGCTGCGATTCAAATTTGGTGATTGTTTTAGGAAAAGCAGGAGCTATAAACATACCCATTTCTAAGGAGTCCAAGATGCTGTATGGTTCAAAGTCTTGCTTCTTTTAAAAGGGAACTCATTCAGTAGTCTGGTTTTATTGCAACAAGTATGCTGATTATATCTGACTTTATAGCTTGTTGTCAACATTTTTTAATCTGATGTATCTCATAAATGACCTGGGACTAGCAGGAAATAAATGTAAGAACAGCTGGCTGAAGCTTAACCTAATGTGAAAGCTTAAGTGAACATTACTGAAAGGGGAAGCTATTTAAAGCCTTTTATTTGCTACCTTTCTCACTCTTGTCTGCCATTGCTTTCTGTACCTCTGTGTCCATAGAGATTGAGTAAATTAACTGAGTAAATTAATTGTTTTGAGCTGTTGCGATCATGCTGCATGCTTTATTGCTAGTTAAAGCTAACCAGAAACTGCATCTAATCTAGCAGGTGGCTTCCCATTATGTGTATATGTGAAGAGCATATCATATTTGTGCTGTGTTCTTTATGTTCTATTTATCTGGATTCTATATAGCTGATAAAACATTTTGTACAACTAATGTATTACCATTGCATTCTGCTAGCTTAAGCCTAATTATTAAACATACGAAAAATACTAGGTTCCAAGAATTTGTAAAAAGCTTTCTTTTCACTAGTACTTTGTAAGTTGCAGGAAATTTCTTTTTGGTAACCTGCGAGGACTAAAGGTTGTTTTTTTTCAGTACAGAAGTGGATCCTAGTCAGGCTCAAACCTGCGATGAACCTCTGTTCAATGCAGGTGGTGGGGTCATATTGCTACCCTTGACTTCTAGTATGCTTGGGCCCTACTTTTAAACAAGCAGAATTAAAGCATACATAGAATTAAAACGAAATCAAAAGAAATCATATTAAAATATGCTGATCTGGATGGTAAAAAATTAAATCTCAGTAGCTGTCATCCTCTTACTAAAATTATATAACTAAGGCAACAATGACTAGTCAGTGGATAGTCAAAAGGTAGTGTAAGAAATGCTTGCAAAGAGAAGTCAGTAGTTTAAAAAGTCTTTTTCATTTATTTTTTCCTGGTAGAATTTAAGTAACACGTCTGTTTGCAGTCAGGAGAGATGAAAACTAAGACCATTGTCTTTCCAATCAGTGTTTTTTATTAAAAGAGCTTGTAAGAAAAGTATGTTACCTTAAAAAAGGTTTCAGGACACATTGGAAAAATAATCTGAAGCATGTGAACAATGCAGTCTCTTTGTTGAAGTATTGAATTTGATTGCTAAGTGCTGAGATTCTGTATTTGACATGCATATATGCCATACAATTTACACTAAATCTATAAAGCACTGGGTGGATATGTCAAGATAAGGAGAGGAAGATCATTCACCAGTTACAGCCATGGGCAAAACAGCCCCCATCACTCAAGCAGTAATACTAAATCCAGAGTAATCTGGGGTAATCTCATTTGTTGTGTCTTCATCTATGAGAATGTTATTCAGGAAAATTCAGGAAAAAAAGCATAACTAAACTGACAGATTTTTAGATTTTAAAGCATTTCAGAGGATTTAACTGATTTTAGTTTTACTTCAATTTCTAATGTTCTGTGCTAGTGAGAAGTCAATGTTTCAGAAACTTTTGTTTGCCTTTTGGCAAGTTGAAGCACTGTTTCAGGACTGTTCTAAACTTCTGTTGGATATTCCTGCTCAGGTGATCAGTAACAGTTTCCATGTTTAAGAACATGTGTGTTAACATGACAATGAATGCATTTCCGATAATGGATGTTTGTTTTACTTTTGCTGATATATAATTTCACGTTTCAATTAACCACATGTGCATTTTTGTCAGTTTTTTGATTAAAATTCTTGACTCCGTGGTAGAGGTCTTAAGACATAGCTATAATTTCTTAAATGTCAGGGAAATGTTTGGATTCACAAGTGTTCATAGTGCACCAAGTTTTGCATTTCTCATTATTTACAGACTGATACTTACTTTTAGCTGAAACAGCTACTTGTGTAGCTACTTGTAACAGCTTGAGTTACAAATACTAAACTTGTACTGGAAAGTATTCTATAACTCTTGCATTCCTTTTAGTGTATTCTACTAAATATACTTAGATATATGTACTCATGTATTTAATTCTATTTTACAATCAAATAACTTGATTCTTGATCAAATAAGCTTTTCAGGCTAACAATTTACACCTATAAAAATTAAATCCAGTTACTCTCGTCTCAATGCCCAGATTGTCTTTTGTAAAAGGCAGAATACTTTTTTTTTGTCTAATATAATGAAATTGGAAATTCATTATGTTCCAAAGTACTCTACTCTGCTTAAACTTGGATTAATTTTGTTAGCAACTTAGTGACGTGGTGCATTTTACCTCTCTGAGAATGAACTTGCAGGTCCTCATGTAAGTAAGAAGTTACAGCATCCTTGTAAACAGTGCAGACCATTTGGTCTGAGATGTTAACTCTTGGATATCAAACTAATATATAGAGAAGGCAAGCCATGGAATACTTTTTTCTCTCAAGATGTCATCGGGTTTTGAGGAAAGGTTACAGCAAAACTTTCATTGATGTGTTCTAATGGATTTTCCGAGTGACTTACTTTGCATTTGGTGTCTTAGGTGCAGGGTACTTTCTGGATCTTGGTCAGAAAATTTGAATAATTTGAGAGCGTAAGCAACGTTCGAAGTCAAGCTGCTTACTTGTTACATGGAGAGAAAACAGATGGTAGCCCCACAAAGCCTGTAAACTAACAGATGGAAGCTGCCACACCCCCTGTTTAATAGAATATTGCTGCTTTGGCTATACAAATGTATTTATTATGAAGAAAAGTATATTATTCAGCTTCTGAAAACTCAAAAAATTAGCTCTCTGTTCCTCAACTGTTGACCTTTGTCAAACAAGAGCTTTTCATTGTTTATGTGTGCTGCTTCCATGTTTTTTGCAAATAATTGAAAGCAATCCATACTACAGAGCCTTACTTTTCTAGCACTGTAAAGACTTAATTTGCATTATTACACTTCTCAGACTGAGGGTATAGGAGATTGTCAGTCCACCTGATGGACTCCACTTAGATTAAATGTTTCAGCATTCAATAAAACTCACTGATTCCCAAATGTTCTGTATTGCTTTGAGAGTTCCTCAGCATTTTTCCTGCTCTCTATACTGTGATCCCTGTTCTCTTGTAAGTCTAGACAGCATTTCTCTTAATTTTTGTAAACTCAGATCATCCAATTTAAACAATGAGGAGGGGAAGATGGGAGATGAACTCACTTTATATTTCCATACTGGAGGAGAAGGAAGTGCATTGTGCGAGTGGAGTTCTGCAATTGACAGAACTGTGACTGAGAGGCATACCACATTCCCTTTGTTTTGGAGACAGTTGTGTCTCCTGATAAACAAGTATAATACAAATCCTTATCAAAGATTTTAAGGTAAGGGGAGCAACTTGCTGGAGCAATTTGTCCTTGTTATCAGAGAGTTCCCTATTGGGGACTGCTGCCCTCTAACCTGTCTCCTTCGTATACAAAGGAATATTTAAAAGGGCAAGCTCTCTTCTGAGGGATTCTCAAAGTGAGTTGTGTAGCTTATATCTTGATGTTTCTGGTTGGCTGCTGGTGCTCTTTGGGAACCATGCAGGCTGTGTTCTCCCAGAACACAAGAAATTTCTTCCACCTGCCGTAGACCCATGTCAGTTATAGGAGAGCTATTGTTGTGAAGTAACCCCACTGACCCCTGAGCACTGTGCTTTGTACTTCACTGGGAGGTCACATAAAAGGTTTGGGAGAGCAGTAGTCAGTAATTCTACAAATGTTTCAGTTGAAATGCCTTATTCCTGTCACCCTTAGCAGATACAGCGTATCTGCAGCGAAGTATGCTCTTACCTTTACAGCCAAAAGATAAGAAAATTATTGTTTACCCACAGTATCTTTTCATCTTTAAAGAATATTGTAGTTAGAGCAGCTCTTACCATTTACTCTTCGTTTTTGCCTTTAGCTCTTTTTGGTACCATAGGGTTTAATTTAGTGACTTAAAGATTCCTGGTCACTCTGCTTTTAGTGTAATTGTATTTATTCTTGACAAGGTATAGTCAGAGAGCTTGAATGGTCTCCCATTTATTTATTTAAATTTCTTTTAAGTTTCCCAACTGCAAATAACTATATTGCTGTTAAACTGCCAAATTAAATTCTTGAGGTATTTCAGTTTTGAAGGAGAAAGTAGCTGCAAGTTTGAAACAATTGAAGAGAGGAAAGCTTCAAGTAATTTTTATGCTATTTATGAAATATTTGAAATCCTTGTGTTGCAGTAAGCTCCTTGTGTTCAAGAAGCTTTGTTCATCCTGAAGCTAATATTTAATAATTCTTCATGCTGTGTTGCTGCTGTTGTAGTAAAGACTGCTGCTTCCAAAAAGGGTGGAGCACACTGGTCTGTAAAAAGCACACTGGCATTGAGGACTTTCGAGCCCTCAGTTGGTCACAAAGTTCCCGTTTGTGTAGTAGTAGTTCCTGAAGGCCTGTGTTTATTATAATAATAATTGTGTATATTCAGGACACAGAATTTGAAAGATCGTCCCTGCAGATGTGACACAAATCAAGACCCAGAGGAGGACAAGCAAACACTAAAAGGGCACAATTTTGCTTCTGGGATATGGCTAAAGTCAAGTCTTTATTTCACCTCTCCATTTTGTCAAGAGAGTCCTGGCTCATGCTGGGGAAATGTGGAATCTCAGTTTAAAGGAAAAGCTAGAAACTGATACTGTAGGGAGGCAGGATGTGGGACAGAGATAGCAGCAATGTGTTCTGTCACTTAAATTACTGGCTTTGTTTTCTGAACAGGAATTAAAACATAACAAAAAATGCCATAATCCATATATTTGTTAGAACCCAGTCAAGGGAAGCTGTTTGTAGGGTGGGTTTGTTTTCGTGTCTTGTGCAAGCAGGACTACAGTAATTTGCTGTATGTTTCCTTTGATAGGTAGTCACTAAACGGAATCACCTGGATATGTTTATAGCTGAACACTTGTATATGCCTTTGACTAGAGGTTTTTACTTGTATTTGTTTATTTATAACTTGCAAAACAGTCTTGTTCCACTAAAGGAGCGTGTACTTTGGAATTCATTGTTTTAGTAAGTATCAAAAAAGCAAAATATAGTGTCAATATTCAGGAAAATAGTTCCCATACTAAATCTGGAGAGATCAAATTAAAAACTTCATCTCTTACTCTTCAAAGTAACTAGATTGAATTCTAATTCCTAAACATTTGAAGTGTTTGGGGCTTTTTAAACATTGAAAGAAAGCTTAGGGATTCTTTTTTTTGCTTTAAGAATTTCGCTCTCTACAGAGCAATACAATATTGGTGCAGAAGTCAGACATTTGAGCTGGGCAATCCAGTTCAAATATTTCTGCAGTCTGCCTTGGCCTAGAACATCTGTGTAGCATTTTCTATGTGGAAGATTTCAAAGGACTAGGCACACGGTCATTTTGGTCCTCTAACTAAACTCTAGTAAATAAAAACAATCTTTAGGCATTCTCTGCATTGAAGTCTAAAAGGTAGTGATATGTGAGATCTTAAAATATTTTTGTAAAGGTAAATTCATAAAAATACAATTATCACATATAGGACTCAAGATACTGGCTGTTGTGCTGAATCAGTGAAGTGTTGCACAGTAGTGTGATTTCTGAAATAGATGCTGGTCTCTTTTGTTCGTTTCTGGGAACCAGGAATCAGTAACATCTGCAACAGCCTGTTGCTATCAGGCAATCTGCTGAAGTTTCCTGTGCTGATCTCTATAAGCATCAGAAACACGAGTACCACTGCTGCCCAATCTTTCTTTATCACAGCTCTGTGTGTGTGTAGAATCAATGTATTTTTTTTTATGTCTTTTCTCTTTTTTTGACCTTTTTTTCCCCCCCTTCTCTCTCCCCACCCCCCAGCTGTGTCTGACTTGCCTGACAGGAAATTTTCTAATTGCCGGAACAGCTGGTCCCAGCAAAAACGCCAGGGTTGGTCTTCCCTGCTAGACTTATGATCGCTCAGTCAGAAAATCCAAACATCATGGTTTCTTAGTCATGTTTAAGTTTCTGGCTCTGCGTGTTCGCTCTGTTCGGGTGAGCTTAGTTTCTTATTTAAGAGAATAAGGGGGGAAGGTGGAAGTTTTACTTTAATTAAACTCCTAATTTGAGAGCAGTTTTAGTCTTTCACTGCTTAGGGATCAGTGTTGTTTGGATACAAAGTGTTTTGTATTTACTTTAAAAAGAAAGTCTGTGGTGTGTTCATATGTTGTAGGAGTTTCTGTGATACCTGCTGATAATTTAGCCTTATTAGGCTATTACCTGTATATAAATAGTGTAAAAATTATATTTCAGGGGAAGGTGGGCGGTTGAAATTCTTGAAATAAGAACTTAGTTGTATGTTTTCCCACTGAAAGTCAAGTTTTATTAAAAACTTTTGTATTTTTAGTACTTAGTGGTTATTTTATTAGTTACATCTTCATAAGGTACTTTAAACTGTAAAATATGGCTCTGTGTGGTGATAGTTAAAATAGCTCAGGCTTATTAATATTTTAAATTTACTTCTGAAATGATATGAAGAGTAGTGGTGCTTGCATAACAGTGTTAGGGTTATTTCAACTTCTAAATGCTAATTTAGTCATAGCAAATGTTTAATTTATATAATTTGTCTTGTTGGACATATATTTAAGCATTACAAAGTTTAATTTAAGTTGAGAAAAATTACTAGTGGAGTATTGTATCATCCTAAGCACTGTTTCAGAACTATTTAAGAATATGTGTGAACATTCAATGGGACAGAACACTTTATCATTGGAAGTCAAATCAGTTTTCGTGTTTATCCTTCTGTAAGTCTGCAAATACTTTTGGGGGTAAAAAACCTAAAACCCCATGACCTTCTTGTGTAATGACTTAACATCTTAAGTGAAGGTCTATTAACTGGTAAAAGCGGTAGTAATTTAACACCTATTAGCCTGTGTACTGGTTTAAACAATTTGTATTAATTTTTGCAATGTGTATTAAGAAATGAAATGGCATTTTATTGCCATGAGTGAAACACCAGAACAAGACGTGAATGTAAAACAATAGAACATGGGTTGCATTATAATCAAGGGGTTTTTTTAATGTAAACCTTGTAAAGTAAATATTGACCAACTCATAGTCCTAAATTATAGTTCTTTTCCACAAGCAACATGAAAGGTATTCCTCAGAAATTTGGTCAAAAAATGACATTGTTTTATCTATTTACGGTTGCCTGGTTAGGTTGTCTTTAACATTCTGTTGATTTTAAAATGCTAGCTATTGCAGACCAAACTAAAGGTTTTCAGCCCATATAGATTTTGGCATATGTTTCAGAAATTATGGTAATAAAACGGGATTCGTAGCTTTCATAGATTAGTGCTGAATATGCTCAGGGATTATTTTTCCTTCTAAATAGTTTGAGGCTTTTTAACTTTCAGTTAGTTTTTTTTAATTGCAATTCTCTGAAATGTTAGTGATCACAAAGTAGGAAAAAAACTTGTATCAGAGTTACTGGGAAGTGAAAGTTCCACCCAATGAGTACTTTTTTCCAATGCTGACAAGCACATTTCAGTTCATGAGATAATTTTGTGCTGTTTGATCAAAAGAGAACTGCATTGCAAAACTTTGGTGACATTGAGCTTTTAAAATGCTTTCAGGAATTCCTCAGCTTACCTGCCAAACAACCTACTGCTTGCAGCTCCTTTGGGAAGGAACGGGTAGTGTCCTGCTTCTGTCCTGTCCTTTTATATTTTCATTCTAAGAAAAGAAAGCATTTTCAGAATTACACTCCCAGCCTGGTGAACCACATTTATGCATAGGGCCTTACCTCTCCTCTGGCTTGTTTCTCTGAGACAGGATTCATTCTTCAAACTCCTGTCTTGCTTCATCTGTACAACCGAAAGAATTGGAGGAGTTCTGTCTCAGTAACCAGGTCTGCAGTCTGCATTCAGTGAGTTGGATACATGGAGCAAATACAGACCTAGGCATCCTCCTAGATCTCCTAATTGTTACAGTAAAAAGCCAGAAATGAAAAAGAGTAGAAAGAGTAAGGAATACATACATTTTTTATTATCTCTGCAAATTGTTTTCCCCGAGAGACTTAACAATTTAAGAACTTAAAAAAAAAAAAAATTTTTTATTTAAATTAAAAAAATTTTTACAAAAAAAAAAAAAAACCAAAAACAGACCTTGAAACTAAACATTTACAAATTGAGTTTTCTTTTAGGAAATCTTATTTTCTATCAGGTGAAATAGTAAATGCTGTCTGCAACAAGTGATGTGATGTTAGTTGAAATGGTAAGGTTTTCCGTCTTTTAAAAGGAAGCAAAGACATAAATTGTGAAAGCCTGTATTTCTGGCTTCTGATGTCCACATTAATTAGAACTTCTGCTCTACTCTTGGTTTTCTTTGGTAGTAGTGTAGAACAGACGACGTACACAGAGTATCCTTAGGTCAGCTTGACTTAATTTTCTGCATAGTAGTGCTTTGCTTTTTGTTGTATTAGCTTTTTAGAACAATTGTTTGTGTATGAGCATATAAGTAGTGGTTAGTTCAATTAAGTGACTCAATTTGAATATTAGTCACAGATATAAGGAATGGCTTTTAGTCCATGATTTAGCTCACTAACACTGCTGACCAAAGTAATGGGAGATTGTGAAGTACTTGTTGGATTGTGAGTTTTATGTTTAAGGTAGTTTTGAATTTGAAGGTAGGCGTATACAAAGTATAGAACGTATGAATGTATACAAAATGTGTCTAAGATATTTAAAAATACCTAGACTAGTGCACTCTTCACATTTTTAACTCCCATTTTTACCTTAATGAAGATTTCTATAAGCTCTGCTACAAGAGGTAAAAGTAATTGGTTTTCAGTTTGTTGGCTCTTTATTGTTTCAAAAAGTATAGCTCAAAAGGATGGTTTCATTTCTGCAAATAATGCTGAAAATTCATCTGATGTTCATAACAAGTTGGGAAAGTAAAAATACATCTAGGAGACTTCCTGACTCAAGGGAGGGGAGGAAAAGGAAATTCTGTATATGAGCTGGGGAGCTGTGCCAACATTGAGTCATCCTTTTAAAATCACTTGATATCCAATAAGCTTACTGTCCTTACAGGACATAACTGCTTTATGTAACTTCAGCACCAAGGTTTAATATCATAGTCAATACTTCAGAAATGGTTTATTTGATTTATGGGGATCAACATTATGATGCCTGTGACAGACAAATATTTTGCCAAACACAGCCATGTCCAGCAGAGCTCTTAGCAGTACAGTGAAGGCTAACAAAGTAGTAAAAGGCAACCTATAACCCTCACTGGAGCAGTGTTAAGTAAGTTGCTGGGGAATCCATTTTTCTGTTTTCAGCCTTATCTTTGCTTGTACTGAATGTACGTGTGCCTCAGGAAGGTGCATTTGTCTAAAGAAAGCAAAACATTCCTGAAAAGAGATTGAGAGGGGTGAAAACAAAGCTGCTGCTTCCGTAATGAAAATGGAAAAATCTGTGTTGCTACATAATCAATATTGACAAATGAAAAATGATAAAAGCAGTATCTTTGCTGCTGCACATTTTTCAAGAGAAAAATAAGGTTGCAATTGGCTCTTTATTCATTGGATTTGCTTTTTTTAAAATTGTGTGGTCAACAGCATAAACTGGTTTTAGGACTGTGGTCTTACCTTGAAAAATGGCTGATATTCAAGGGAGGTGTTCACCAATATGAGCAATATAGTTTTGACTTAGTTGTTGTGATTAAAGCTATCAAAATGATTTTTTCCCCTCTCATTCTGATCCCTGACTATAGAAGTTAAAGTTCCAGAACTGTGATCTTTCCTAATGATGATTCTGACTGTTTTTCATGTGTAAATTATCCCCATATAAAATAGATACAAAAAATACCGTAATATGTGATTTTAAACAGAATATATTCATTAAATAGATCCCTAAAGAGCTTCTGATGGGATCCCACCAACATTTTTTAGTTTATTAATAGGGTCTGTTTAAAAGAAATATTAAAGGCACAGTGAAATGCTGAATTGTGTATTAAGAAAAGAATCTTGCACAGTTTTGGGGGAGTGATTTGACTTTGTCAGGCAGTGACTCTTGGAAGGACTCAGTACCACTAAACAGAGCCCCATGGTTGGTCCCTCAGCAGCTGTGGCCGCTGCAGGTCGAGGCAGAAGGATTGTGGCTGGAAGCTTGGGGGCTATTGCGCTATGTGCAGCATCAAATCTGTGGTGCAGAGGCTTCCATAATAACATGAACAATCCAGCAGTAAAAATAAAAAAATTATTCAGGGAAGATTTTACAAGAATAGGAGCTGGAAAATCACTTTACATTGAAAAATCTGAAAAAATTCTTAAGGAGCAAATCAAGTCATAACTAAGACTTATGTCTGTAAGTAATTGTATGTGAAAGATGATTCTGTTTTGTACCTTCTTTACTCTAAGACCAGTACAGAATTAACAGGTAAAGGTGTAACCTGGGTAATGCTGGAACCAGGATTATCAGTATTTAAATTAATTTCTCCAGCAGTTACTTAAGATGGTGTAGCTATTATTAAAGTTTTAATTATTTATTGAGATTAAAATCTGTTAATCTTATCTACTGTTTACCTTAAGTCAAAGTCTTAACCTCATTTTTACAGTTTTTGTTCAGCATGTTAACAATATTTGCTGTCCAGGAAGAACTTATGATTACTGGACCAATCCAAGGATTTGTTGATTGTGTCAGATTTCCCTCCCACTGGGTTTTGATGAACTCGAGTATGTGTAGCCACATCTGTCCTAATCATGTGTGCTTCTTATTAGAAAATGACAGTTTATTTAAAAGTCCTACTGATAGTCAAGTTTTTCTCAGTTCTAAAAGCAAAGATACTACAGGGGTTTCTTTCTGTCCAGAAATTGTGTTGTAAAATTCAGAGATTTGATTTAAAATGAGTGTGAGGTTAACATTTTGTCCTTGTTCCTTTTTTATGTCCTTTTATTTCATAACTTCCTTCTCTGTTAGATGCAGAAGGGGTTGATATGTGGCCTTTTGCTTTCTTCAACCGTGAAACCTTTTATTTTGATGTTACAGGTTTAGTGTTGTATTTCTTGGTACATTTTGTATAGCCAATGAGTGCGCAGAGGGAAAGTTTTTTGTTCAGTATTTAGTCATCTTCCAGCTGAAATTCACTGCACTTCTGAGGTGATTTTCACCTTCATCTGGATAATGTTCATTTCATGGGAAAGTGAACATGAAGCCAGCCTTTTGCACTCAGTTCTTGTGAGTCCCTTCTTGTAACAGCATACGGATGTTGTGTGTTATCTTCAACATCCCCTTCCTGATGCAAAGGACTCAAGATAGGATAGTTATTCATCACATGTCTCACACAGTAATGACTTCAGGAATTTTCTAAATCAACTTTTTATAAAGAGAACTTTCTCAAGTCTGTTTCTGAATTTATTCCAGGTGGAACTTGGGTATGGTGAAGGAGCCATTTATTTTGTTTAGCCTTTAGCTGCTGTTACTCCTTTTTTGTCATCAAATAAGAACATCCATTTTCCACAATGACAAGCCTCAGAGTAATCCAAAAAGTAATTTCAGTCCTTTCAAAGTGTTTCAACATGTTAAAAATATATAGAATGTTCTTTCAAAAAGCCTTAATCTGTAGGTACTTGTGGCTTGTACTGCACATACCTATCTTTGCTCTTGGTAAGATAAAAAAATTAAACCTGCCGGCTTTCTTGTTACTCTCTGCATAGTTAATCAGAAAGATTTTTATTTTTATTTGATTTTTTTTTTCTTTAAACTCCACACTATTATGATCAAATAAAATCTTCCTGGACCCTTCCAACCCCCAGTCTTGTTGTGCATGCCTATCTTTGTTAGTGGTCTTAGTTTTTGGGTATCTTGCTTTTGGTTCACTTTCTGTTTAGTTTAATTTCACTGACTATGCAGTCAGTCTTTCTGTTCTGGATGGGTCCAGTTTACTTTTAGAGTCACATTCTATTTGACTTTAATGTTTGAATGTCTTAAGCTGTAAATGTTTCCCTGTCCTTTTTTTTTTTCTTACTTTTCCAGTTCTATGTCACTTCATGACTTTACACCCCTTAAATGTCATCTGTGTGTAGGAGCAATTTAAATATACCTGTCCATTATTATTTTTGTGCTAAAACTTTACATCTTTTATGTAGCTGCTGCTTTTTTCCTTTGGAGTAATTTATGCATATCATAATTTTAATTGATACTTTCAGTATTTGAAAACTATATACTCAAGTCTGTCACTCATTGTGAAGCTGATGAACTAATTATTCTTTTAATAACTGTTATCTAAAATATGCTGTCATTAAGATTTAGGTGTTGAAAATATTTCTACTCATACTCCCATAATTTTGAATATCTGTAAAAGGAGAACTCTGTCTTCCAGAAATACCTTTCCTAAGTAAGCATTCCATATGTGACACAGCAGTTTATTCTTTGATCTTCTGTTTAAGTTAATTCACATCTAATTCTTACACCTCTTTAAGAGTAAATTCTTGCTGAATTTCCTATTTCTGTCCTAGTATTTTGAAATTTCTTTGCCAAGCACTTGTCATCATGCATGTTCACACTTTGCTTATGCATTTTTTTCAGGAAGTTGAGGCTGAGAATTTTAGGTGCAGTGAGACTCCTGTAGTGCTTGAATGTGCTAATATGCCTTATTCTGAATGGCTTTCCTCTTCCTGCTACGAGTAAGAGCAGAGATCTGGTCCTGTGCTGCCTATTTAGATGATTCAGAGTATTTCCTTGTGAATTATTTTGCCATTATTGGAGCATACTTTTTTAAAAAAATTATTTTAATCTTTAGTTGATTGTTTCTCTGTCCTTTTTGCATAAAATCTGTAGACCTCCATTTTTTGAGGTGCTATTTAAACACTATGACGAGCCATCGCAATGGTATTGTGGATTTTACTGGTAGTTCTCCTAGATACCAGTTTAGAGCCCAGTTTAGTAGTCCTAGATTAGCTTTTCAGCTGTCCCTGGAACATACTGCTCAGAAAAAGGTCTGCAGATAACACACAGCTTGTTCTGCACTGATGAGCTTATGCCATCCAGCTCTGCATGGGCCACTTCTTTACATAGAGCAGTTTTCAGGTCTCCTACTGAAAATTCAGAACTCTGAAGGGTAAATTGCAGAAGAGTCTGTGTATAGATAGACTCATGTTTTTCTCTTGCTTTTCTGGGCTTTTTCATTACTACTGAGAAATATGTACCTAATAAGACTCTGTTCCTACTTCCTTTAGGGTTCGAAGTCTGGTTTTCTTTTAACACATTATCTATTAGTTGTTCCTGTAATGAGATCTCAGAAACAAATACAAGTATTTTATGTTGCAGCAGAGTTAATTTATTCTTGAATTAAAAAGTGAAAGTAAAGGAAATTCGCATAAATTCAATTACTAGAAGCAACATGAGTGGTTAATGTTCATTAAGTACCTAAAATATTGATTTTTTTTTTTTTCCAGCAACATGATTAGGCTATTATTTTTATGGCCTGATAATGATTAAATAGTTTTTCACTCCTTCCCTAGAAGGTGTCTGTCCTTTTTTTGTTTTACTGGCAAGCATGTTTCCTATTCTAATTTGCAGCTGATTCCTTAAGAGAAAAGAGTTGCACTTGGTGTTGCAGAATCCCCCCTCCATTTTTTTTTTTAAAAGCTTTTCTTTCAGATTTTATTTGCACAGTATGGTCCATTTGGTGTTCTTTCCTGTGTGTATGTATGTGTTCTTGTGCATAGACATATATTGTGAGATATATTACTAAGAGCTTACTTTTACTGAGTTACTGCCCAGAATAGTTCTGACTTGCAGACCATACCAGTACAGGAAATTATTCCGGAATAGAGGTGTTTTAAACTCACACCTTAACTTGTTTGTAGCTCACTTCCCTTCTAGGCTAGTGTTGATTTAACACTATTACATTGTTAAGGAAACTGAGGTTAATGTTACCTTCTGTTCGTGTCCTTGTATTCTGTATTTAGTTTCACTGTAGTGGAAGCTAGTAGCAACCACTTAGAGTTGACTCACGTGGTTGTTTTGGGGTTTTTTTAAATGGCTTGCTGAGACAGTGTAACTTTAGTGGGGAGAGGGCCTTGAGAGAGCTGTGTGCCTAGAAGAGGAAATCATGTCTTGAGACTTTTATTTAGATCTTGCTGCAGTATAATGCTTGAGAAAAGGGAGCTTTCCAAGCTTATAAAGAACAGAAATAAAATGTAGGCAGTAGGGTATAGCTGTAACTGGAAGGAAGACCCCGCCATTGCAGCTGGTGAGTTGACTGTCTGTACTTGCGTGAAAGTTGTCAAGGAATGGAAGAAAGGAGAGGAGCACCCAAGTATTCCAGCATCTCATTTATTTTCAATTCATCACATGGGACAAATGTTTTTACCAAGTACCAGAGAACGATCAAACAATTCAATACCAGATGGAATGGCTGGCTTCTCTTCCACTTTGCTGCAAGATGGCATCTATCATCTGATCTAATTAGTGCAGTTGGTTGAGAATATAGATCTCTTTCTACAGTGTATGAGACTTGTATTTGAATTCAGGTAGATAGTGAGGGTTGGTTACCTCCGCATATAATTTGTGTGTTTCTAGAAAAGGCTTAGCTTTTGTATTTTTAACTGCATTTGCAGAACACTGTTTAAGTTGAAATAAAAAACATTGAACAGTTATGTCAGAAAAGGAAACTGTAAATTTGTGGGCAACCACTCATCATAAATCTTGCTCCCAAACAAGTGTTACGGACAAACTAAGGTTAGCTATCATTTGAGTTCTTTTCTGTTTAAAACAGAGTTCTATTAGGTCTGCTTTTTATGGACTGAAGAGTATCTGAGCCCTGAGAAAATGCTAAGTCTGGGAATATTCTCTTAGTATCAGGAATGTAAAGTGGTGGTTTGGGGTTTGTTTTGTTTTTTAGAGGGTGCTGAAAATAACCACTGGAAAGTTGGTTGCATAATAACTGCATTGCATTCAAAAATAATAATTTTTGTTTGTGTATAGAGAGCAAGTTAATGTATTTTCTTCTTTTCTTGTTCTTGTTGAGTTTTATAATGCTTTTAAAGCAATATAGAGTCATAGAAGGGTTTGGGTTGGAAGGGACCTTAAACGTCATCTAATTCTAACCCCATTGCCCTGGGCAGGGACACCTCCCACTAGGTCAGGTTGCTTAAGGCCTTATCCAGCCTGAACAGGATTGGGGCACGATTGGGGCATCCACAACCTCCCTGGGCAACCTGTTCCAGTATCTCAGCATCCTCACAGTAAAGAATTTCTTCCTAATACCTAACCTAAATTTCCCCTCTTTCAGTTTGTACGCATTCCTCCCTGTCCTATCACTACAGTTCTTGACTGAAGGGTCCCGCTCCGGCTCCCCTGTAGGCCCCCTTCAGATACTGGAAGGTTGCTATTGGGTCTCCATGCAAACTTCTCTCCTCCATGCTGAACAGCCCCAACTTTCTCAGCCTGTCTTCATAGGGGAGGTGCTCCAGTCCTCTTGCCAACTTCATGGCCCTTCTCTGGACTTGCTCCAACAGTTCCATGTACTTCTTATGTCCACCCAATTGCTTTGTGCCACTGAAGGCAGTAGATAAAAAAGATTTGAGAAAGTTCTGTTTCACGTGTTGTTCACTTTCCCAAGATTGCCAGGGAGCAGATAGATAAAACAATTAAGCAGAAATGGATCAGAGTATCTGAAGTAATGTGTACTTGGCAGTCTGTTTTGCTGAGCTATTCTATTCCTCCCTTGGGATTCTCTAAAATTCAGTGGGTAGTTTAAGTAGTATGTAATCCAGCTGATCACATACTAATTTAAAAGATAAAACCTAAAATGTCCACCAGCAATTTATTCCTTCAACAAGTAAAAGGAAACAGTATTTCTTTCCGACTCTGTAAAGATTCAGCCTGGAGTCGATGATGGTAGCATTTTCTCCTGAAAGGACAAAAGAGTTTAGGTTATTAGGTGGAGTACTCAGCATGCCTGTGTACACACACATGCAAAATTTTGGCTGTCTTAAAATGGAAACAGAAACCTAAACTTACTGGTCATCTTGGATTTGTCTCGGGTGTTCTAAAAGTATTCTTAAAACTATATTCTTCACATTAAAGAATCTTTTTTCACTCCCTGATTTTAAAAGTTGCCAGCATGTTCTGTGCATTATTCCAGATCATGTGCTGGAGTTTTTTAATATATACAGACTCTCACACACATGCTCAGGATTTCTTATTTGCAGCTTGTTTCCAACTTTGTAATCTTTTGAAAAAAATAATCTTTTGAAGAAGAATTGTCAGTCTGGGAGAAGCACGTGTTGGAACATGCTGACCTGAGTGGACAGTTGCTTTGCATTTATATACAGTACTGAAATGATCAGATGCAAAAGGATACTTTCAGCACTAATTCATGCACATAAATTTTGCAGAATGCTTGAAAAACTTACAAATTAGCACTTCAGAAACACAGTTTTAGAACTCTGCCTCTACTAACCTATCACTATAACTAATTAGTGCACATTTTGGTGCATATCGATAAAGGGAAAGACTGGAGCGAGGAAGACATACTCGTAGAGGAAAATCATAGAATATCCTGAGGTAGAAGGGACTTATCAAGATCATTGAGGTCCAGCTCCTGGTCTTGCCCAGCACTATCCCCAGGAGTCACACCATGTGCCCAAGAGTATTGCCCACATGCTTCTTGAGCTCTGTCAGGCTCAGTGCTGTGACCACTGCCCTGGGGAGCCTGTTCCAGTGCCCAGCCACCCTCTGGGTGAAGAACCTTTTCCTGATATCCAACCTAAGCCTCCCCTGGCACATCTTCAGGCCATTCCCTCGGGTCCTGCCGCTGGATAGGTTAGAGAATACTTAAGCAAACAGGGTGTACCTAAGTCTGTGGGCCCTGATGGGATGCACGTGAGTGCTGAGGGCCCTGGCAGCTGTCATTGTGAGGCCACTCTTGATTATTTTCTAATTATCATGATGACTGGGAGAAGTGACTGGGGAGTGAAGGAAAGCAAATGTCAACTCCTATCTTCAAAAAGGGCAAGAAGGAGGATCCAGGGAACTATAGGTTGGTCAGCCAGGCCTTAATCCCCAGGAAAATCATGGGAAAACTAAGCATTTCTGTATACATGAAGGACAAAAAGGTAGCTGGGGTTGTTCAGCATGGATACACAATGGTGAAATGGTGTTTGACCAGCCTGAAGGGAGCAAAGAGCTTTTTTCAGTGCTGCCCAGTGGCAGGACCAGAGGCAATGGGCAAAAAGGGAAATACAGGAGTTTCTGTCTGAACATTAGGAAACACTTTTTCACTGTCAGGCTGGCTGAGCCCTGGCACAGGCTGCACAGGGAGGTGGTCACCATCCATGGAGATATTCAGGTCCTGGGCAGCTGGCTGTGGGTGGCCCTGCTTGAGGAGAGGGTTTAGGGTTAGACAAGATGATCTCCAGAGGTCCCTTTCAATGTCAACCAGTTTACAGTTCTGTGAAACAGGTCTAAGAGTTCCTCATTAAATAGATGAAGAGTATTGTCAGATTTATTTTATTCACTATAACCCATAGAAGAAATAGAGAATGAACAAGAAGTTAAAACTGTAGATAGTACATTGCTTTCTGTATAATAACTAACAATCAGTTGCGTGTTAACTTACAGTAGATTAGATTGCATGTAATGCCTAGATAGATCTTCAGATGACATTAACAAGAATGCAGGTTTTTTACTTACTTGATGCTGATAAGTTCTGAAATTCTTTCCTTGTGTGGAAAGGAAGTGTCACTTTTCAGGGGATTTTTAAATTCAGTGCAGAAAACCCTGAATTAAGTGCAGAGCACAAAGAGCTAAGATTCACTGCTGCTTAGAGTTTTCTGGTGACCAGTTTATCACAGAAGGCGAAATGATGAAGACTGGGCAGCTTTTGTCTTGAGAAGAAAGGCAGAATACTTTCTTCAACAGAATTTTGTCAGTGGCAGGTGGAGCCTGCTGCTGAAGTGGGGATGGAGAGTGTTGCGTTGTGTGGAAGTGTCTTGAGTCTTACACTGTCTTATTAAGATGAGCATTAGCATTGCTGCAGCATAGAGGTCCTCATTCAAGTGTTAAAAAGGAGGACTTTCCAAAGACATCTGGTCCATTTGACACCATTCTAGGTGTGCTTTAAGATGACTAAATTCTTCAGCAGATTGGTTTCCATTAATTGGTTGTGAATCTGGAACAGAACCCAATAATATGGGCCTAAGAGAAAAAGCTTGGGAATTGCTGACTTTTGTCAGCTCTGTTATTGTCTGGATCCTGATGCATCTCGAAAAGTTTAAGCCACACTGTTACTGAACTAGTGCTGTCTGTCTTAATTATGCAAATAGCATTGCTAAGTGGTTTTTGCTTATATTTGGGATCGTCTAGTTCATTGGGTTCAGTGGCACTGGTATTTTTCAACACATTGTGAATTTGTGAATATTTGTAAACCATTAATCTAAATTTATTCCTGTATTTTCCTCTGCCAGGAAGAAGGAAGTATCAAAGAAATTGCCATAACTCACCATGTAAAGGAGGGACATGAGAAAGCAGACCCTTCACAGTTTGAACTTCTGAAAGTACTAGGACAAGGATCCTTTGGAAAGGTTGGTAACTGAACTCTTGTGGAGCCAATTATTGAGGAATATAGCATTCAATATTGGTTGTGAAATATTTAGAACTGCCATGGTTTTGCATTAAGGCAATATTGCAAGTGAAAACTGCTTTCTAAATTAGTGCTAACTAGGCACTCTAATTGTGGCAGATCTTTTTAAAGCAGTAATTTTGTTTCATGTTAGCATGATATGTGGATTTCAAAGTTCAATAGAAAAAATGTCTCAATATGAAATAATTGGGTATTTACTGTTAAAATAGAATGTCATTCTTCTCTAACTACTCTTCTCTATTTGAGAGGGTGAGGGTTGAAAGGTTTTTTTGATAAGTATTCCTTGTTGCTTCCTAATGGTAGGACATCACCAGTAGAGAAACTGTATTTTGTAGCATGTTGCAATTGTAATGAATAAATTTTAGGCAATAATGCCTACTGAGGTAAATGTGATACACCCCAGTCATGTTCATTATCTATGGTAATTTGGTTAAGGTGCAATGTACCTTGATATTTATCTGAACATCTGTTAAACACTCACTGTTTCTAGCATTTCATGGGTACTGAGATCTCACTAGGCATAAATTTTTTATACTTTTAGTTGTCCAAATCCAAGTTCAAAGCAAAGCATTAGGTTCATATGGCAAGGCAGATCATCAAGACTGAATGGAATATGTAAGGCAAGATAACAGAGCTTTACATCCATTTTCAGCTTTAATTGCAGTTCTGAATGTGATGTTAAGCTCTAGCATGTAAAAAATCCACCTTAGTTATAGGGGAAAATTAGAAAAATAAGTCCAATTCTCTTTTGGTGGTAGTAAGTTACTGTTAGTCACATTATTGTTCTAATTCAGTTTCTAGGTGCCTAGAAACAATAAAATTTTGTACTCATACTAGTAAAAATTCACTGGGAAACCTGATTCCAAAGGTTTGATTTAATCCAGAGTCATAACCCAGTTTTTATCTGGAAATCTTCAGATCATGAGAAGTAAATCATTCAAGGGCAAGGAAAAGTAAGCTAATAAATTATCATCTCAGCAATCATTTTTATCAGTACTATAAAGGGAGGGAGAAGGGAGAATGTGAGTTTTAAAAAAGCAAAAATAATAAACTGTGTAGCTGACTCAAATTTCTGCAAAAATGCCAGTCTTGTCCTCAGTTGTCTTAGCCTTTATGCAAAAATTACTAATATTTAAAAAATCCATAAGTCTTTTTGTTCTAATAATTTATGAAGATGTTACTATTTCCCATTTAGTTTAAAGAAAGTAAATTGCTTTTTGAGGGATGTTAACATAAGTGAGAATTGGGCACAAAACCAGACATCAAACTGATTTCATATGACATGTTTAACTTTCTCATGTATCACAACATGTCTCTATACATATACATAACCAGAAACCTTGTGACAGTTGGGTTTTTTTAAAATTTTTTTTTCATTTCCAAATCTAAAATTGGTCTCTACTGGAATTAATTTTGTGTTAAGGGTATTAAAAACAATACCAGTCAAGAAATCCCATGATACTGAAGAAGGAAATGAAGCACCCTTTAATTGAGGCTGGTTGTTCTTTATTGGTACATGCAACACTAGGTTATTTTTTAAAGTTATCTGGTTATATATTGATTTATATAGGTTTCTGGATCAAATTTTGTTCACGTATTTATTGTCATATCTGAATATTATTTTATTAGCACATTTGCTGTGCCATCCTATGAATTTCAATGAGCTAAAACTAGAGATTAATTTTAAGAAGCTGATTTTGGTGTTTCAAATTTGGATGAACTTCTGAAAGAATCCAAAATTATTTTTTTTTTACTCACTGAAATCACTTAAGTTAGACCGAAATTAATTTGGCAGAGTATATTGAATGAACCTTCTAGATTATGAAATGAAGGAATAGAAGGAGAAAAATGAAGAGGTTTGGCTTTGCAGCATTTAAAACTGTCAAATAGAGTTTCATTGAAATCATAGTGACTACTTGAATTTTTATAGCAAAATACATTAATCTGACTTGCTTTTATTTTCTTTTAAGAATTCTTTCTAATTTTTAATGCAGGTCTTCCTTGTCAAAAAAATCTCAGGATCAGATGCTAGACAGCTCTATGCAATGAAGGTATTGAAAAAGGCCACTTTGAAAGGTAAGCATTGTTTAGAACAAGGGAAGAAAAATAAGAAAGGTAAATCGGGGACATTATACAAAAACCTAATCTTTACACAGGTGCTGCTCTACAGATTGTGTCTTACAGCTTTCTTCTCTGAAACAGGAAATAGCAAAATACACTGCTTTGTCTTGTAAACCTGGAAGGATTAAGGATTAACAATACCATATTGGTAGTTAGAGAGGAAAGCAGGTTCCTTCCCATGCTACTTCCCTTAGGTGATGGTGGGTTAATAGAGTGGCTGTGTTACATCTGCCACCTGACTTGCTCCTGAGTTATTTGAAACTTAATATCCTTCCGTTTTTCCTTTGCTGTGTGTCACCAAGGATACAGTTAATGCCTTTTGCTCAGTTTATAATTAGGTCATGATATTTAAAAGTGCATTATATCGGCTGTTTTATTCTAGAAGTTCTTAAGCACATGACTTAGTCTTTTTTTTTTATTTATTTAAACAGATGTATACAATACATTTGCCCCAAACTCTTGGCCCATGATCTCGATGTAGAATGTATTTTATAAAATCTTAAGTTAATCATCTGCGTTACTTAAACAAATTGTGAATTGATCTGTTTCTTGGGTGGTTTTGATCTTGAAGGCTATCAGTAGCAAAATAAATCTAAGCCAGAACAACCTCAATTCTGTCTCAGAGAATTCTGTAAGAAAAAAGAAATAAGGTATTTTTTACCATAGATTAAAGTGAAAGTCATTTTTCGCACTAATACTTTAACCAGACTGTATGCTTGTTCTTTTATGCCATTGTTTAATAATTTTGTCTCTGTGAAGTTCTTCTAATTCATGACTGGGCTGAAATTGAAAGGATAATTTTGGGATGGCTCCAACAGCTTGTAGTGCTTTACCTATGTTACTGATGATTATATTGAATGTCAGTTTTAACATATAGTTTTATTGCAAGATATTTATAGAATGATGGAGGGAACAAAAACATTGGATTATGAACTTCTGCTAAAATGTTGAAACTTTTTCACTTAAGATCTAGTGCTGAACGTCGCAGATCTTACCTTTAAAACTATTACAGAGGGTGTGTATTTGAATAATTTCCTATATTTTGATTCCTTTGTGTTTTGTGGCACGTGTCATTCTCATTAATTACTTCCTATTTTTCTGAAATTGATTTCCACTCATTTAAGGTACATCAATATCCTCAACAGCCTTTCATCCCCCGGCCTGTTAATAGCTCAGGACTGGTCAAAGGTCACTCAGCAGTTGCTTTTTTAAGATGTTAGAGTGCTTCTCCTCATCACCTTTGGATTGCAGTTTAACCTCATGTAAAGATTACAGTCCCAGCTGTGGTTCTAGTTTTGCCTACAGGTGGGAGACGGATAAATACTGAAATTGGGAGCATGACTTTTAATTGGGAAAGGAGAATCTCTGAGGCACTAAGAATTCAAGGATGCGAAAGGCTTGAGCAGAAAGGTGACACCTTCAGGAGGATGCCACAGTTCTCAACACTTTGTATCTGGATTATCAGATGCTTTTCTTGCACTGCTTGCTTGTGATTCATGTTTTAGGAAGAGCAGAGTTGCAAGCAAATTAAGGTTACTGTTGAAACTTTTAATGTGAAATTAGCTGGAATTAATTCTATTTTCTATAATTACAACTTTTTTATATATATAATACAGTATTTTTGAATAATACAGTGTATTACTTGATTGTCTGTTTCTTTAGCTCTTTCAAATCTATGTCATAAAGTTATTTTGGTGCTCTATAATTAAAGATAAAAAGACCACACTTGAAAACAGTGTACCTGATCCACAAATCAAAATTAGAGAGAATATTTTCATAGAAATGCAGCTGTATTAGCCAGAACACATTAATATAACTACACAGTCCAACTTTTTAATATTTAGAGCAAATCCAAGAATATATACATATAATTTTGTTTACTGCAGAGACTAGTTTATTAATACACTCTGATAAAAGGTGTTATCTTTCAGTGCCCCCTTTATGGTGGGGAGAGAGAAACGGAGCCAAAACGTGCTAGAGCATCTGGCATCAAATGTATTAAGAAAAATCAGTGCTTTGGATAGAATGCATATGGAAATTACAGTCAAACAAAAGTCAGATGTTAAGTCAAATAATGGCTGATGCTAATGTCTGAAATGAGCTCAGTTCTTTACAGTTTTTTGGCTTGGAGTTTTGTTAAGTCCATACTTTCCATGTAACTGTTGCATAGCTGCAGGCACTTGAAAGTCTTTCAAATTTTTTTCTCAACTGAACCTGCCAAAAAAAAAAAAAAAAGAATATTTTGAATTTGAATCTCATAATTCAGATGAACTGCTGAAACAGTTAAACTGCACAACTATCTTGTGACATTTTAATGGCTTTAGATGCAAAGGTCAGCATTCAAATGTGACGTTTGCTCTGTATTTGAGCACTTATTTCATGACCTTCCATTTTTAGGAATGTGTTCTGCAGGCAAATGGAAACTTGATAGTTGTATTCATTCATGAAAATGTATCTATGTAACTTTTTTACAAACATCTGTATTATTGTAAGTGCCTGTTTCTGGGAAAAGATAGATAAATGCCTAAATGCCATTTTGCTTCTTGTTCTTTTTTTTTTTCTGCCTTATGTTTTAATATCTGAGAACTCTGGCTTGCTAACTGTACAAGGAATGCTGTCAACTTAAACTTTGGACAGGACTTCATTGCTCTGGGGTGCTTCCTTCAGGAAGATATAACACTTATGAAAGGAGCAGTAACCAAATGTAGAATAAAGAGGAAAAAAAGCAATGTATTAAACCACTGAAAGGAAACTCTGATAGCTCTCCCCTGTGTAGACCTCTGAATTTTGTCTGTGTCCTTCCTGGCTGATTCAGAGCTTCAGCTGGGAACCAAGCACTGGCTGGAGCTGGCAGGAGAGTTGTGGAGAAGAGCTGAAGCAGGTGCTGTGCTCAGCTGACCACCCTGCCTGTATTCCTGCATTGCTGGCATGTGATGCTCCTTGGGGTTTAATCTCTCCTGGCACAGGAGCTCTTACATGTCCTGTTCAGAGCCACCGTGGAGGGACAGCACAGGCAGCTTGAGCAGCAACTGCTTCTAATGCCTGATAAATTTCTCCATGCACATTTACTCTCAGTAAACGTCCTTAAAATCAAAAATGTGATCTGAAGTATACTCTACATTGAATCAATAGCGTTTTTATTTTAAGTTCATAATAAAGGAAATGAAAAAAAAATTCCCTTCCAAATTGTAAAGGACTTAATAGTGTGCATTATTTAGTGAGTTAAACCAATATAAAAATCTTTATGATAGTATGATTATATTTATACTATGTTCTGCTATAACTTTCTCTATGCTTTTCAATAGCAGAATGTTTTCTATACATAGCTGTGGCAATTTTGTTGTAATACTTCAAAGATTAACTAAGTATAGAGCAGACTGAAGGGTGGCTATGTTTTCTCATGTGCTTTTGTTAAATTTATTTCCCTAGTGTTAGTTTTTTGTCAATATCACAAACAGAAGCAAATCAAAATGCTTTAAGATATTTATCAGAAAAAAATGTGGAATAAATTCTCTCAGTTCTCAGCTGTGTACACTATAATGACCTGCAGATAATTATAATATTACAGGACACAATGGGAAGTACATTATGAAACATACAAGAAATACTAAGTCATAATTAAATTTTTATTTTTTTTTTAAATCTTGCTTGCTCGTGTTCTGTTGTAGTTCGAGATCGGGTTCGGACAAAAATGGAACGTGATATCCTAGTAGAAGTTAACCATCCTTTTATTGTCAAGTTACATTATGGTGAGTTCCAGAAAAATTCATTTTTATAGCATGAAAATGTGTGTTTGTCAAGGTAGTTCCTAATATTTGCTTTGTGGTTCAGAAAATTGTAGAACTTATGTGTGTTAAATCCCAGTTGTGCAAAGACTTGCTATGTAAAAATTCTCATGCAAAAGAAGCACGTGATTGACTTCATGCAGTGTTAAATCTTTATGGGACTAAGATTCTGTAGCCCTTTGTGTTATTAAAAAGCAGTTATCTATTAATAACCATTATTTTCCAAAACCTCTAATCTTTTGTATGACATACACTTTTTAAGTTATTTCTTACAGTTGCTTTGTTTATTCTATAGAAAATGTATGCAATGGCATTAATTCCACTTGGATTGAAATTGGTGGAAATTAGCCTTTTAATTTTAATAGTATGAACAGCTGTAACAGAATGCTAATGTGTAGGGGGGGAGGATATCGGTACTTTTAACATGTGGAAAAAAAAGTAGAGTTCCTGGTTTGTTTTGGTTTGGGTTTTTTTCAGTTCATATTTTTCTTTTGGGGTTTGTTTTTTCCTATAGTTAAACCTCAAGTCTCTCTTGCTTTCTGATGTGGCTTAAATGATGTAGCTTTCACTATTTTACTTGCCTCTCTTTTGCAGACCAACCTACATCTCCCTGTTAAGCAGAATTTCTAGAGATTTTAAACGGTGCATTAGTTGCTAGTGTGCCCTTTTAAATCTGGCTTCTTACTTTAAAATCTGGAATAAATGCTGACTAACCTAAGTGAAGTTTATTTTTGAGGGATTTTTATTCACGCTTTGCTTTACTTTCACATAGCATGGGAATTACGTGGTCCATGGTAGAGGATCAGTTACCTAATTCATTTCAATACATTTTCCCACAAAGGAGAAAGAGAAAATAATTTTAATAATGAAAATAAAGGTAAATTATTTGGTATGTTATTTTCCTGATCATGCATAAAGTTAGGTGATATTTAATTTTTTTAATTGCTCTTTTCAGCTTTTCAAACAGAAGGGAAGCTGTATCTTATTTTGGATTTTCTCAGGGGAGGAGACTTGTTTACACGTTTATCCAAAGAGGTATACTTTTTAAATTTGAAAAATTGTCTGTTGATAGAATTTGACTATAAATTGTCTCTATTAGGAGAGTTTACATTTTAAATTCAGTTTTCATTGAATAAAATTTTAATCTGTTTTTAACCAGGTACATTTTTTGTTTGGTTGGGTTTTTTTGCACAGTCACTTCATGGAAAGGTTAATGGCAATTTACATAATTTCTGAAAAAAGTCTTAGACAAGCAGTCTTTCTGTGCTGCTTTTTATACCTGGCAAAATCTTCTCTTGAATATAAGACTCAGAACCTGGATTTATATAAAGTAAATTTATGTCTGGTCTTAATATCCAGAATTCAGGGGCAGATAAGATATATTCTCTTTTTTTATTCCTGAATGCAAAATTGCATTATGTATGAATATTTAAAAAGCGAGAATTGTATACCACTTATTTTAGTAATTTTCAAAAAGTGACTGTTTTGCCTCTGTCCTGATGGTAATATGTCTATGTAGATATAGGAAATAACAACTTTTAAGAGTTTCATTACCTCAATTTAATTTGATTATAATTCCTAAAATAAATGTTAACATCTAATATATCACCATATTTTTTGAAGTTTTTGTTTTCCATGACTTGTGTTCAAAATCTCTCAACAAATATCTGTCAGGATAGAGATTATATCCAATTATCTCTGGTAGCGTGGACTTGCACTTGTAGCTGCTTTCCATTTTCCTTTGCTACAACAGTATCTGAGACAGCTGCAAAGCTATATTGTTATTAAGAGGAGAGTAGAATGGAATTTACTTTGTATATAGATGTACCCTTACTTCTGTGCTGACCACATAAATTATTACATTTATTTTGATGCTACCATCTGTTTCAGGTTGCCTTTTGTTGTTTGTTTTGCCACAGATAATTAATAAGTTATTAGTGCTCTAAAATTGACATACTTTTCTCTTAAAGTTCATCGTTCATTCTTGATTCCCAGAAAAGAATGTATATTGGCTTCCTGCTGACTTTTTCATCTTGAGTCACTCACATTTTATAAAATTTAACGTGGTTAGATGAGAAATATTCATTATAGGTACCTTAATCTAAGCAGAGTGTTCATAACCAGTGAGTGAAATGGGCATGCTGGATGCTATTAATGTCATCCTCATACCAATCCATGTGATTTTGAAATAGATCAGATGAACTAAAAGTTGTGCTTTTTTACTATTGACTACAAAGGGAAAGGTGATTAATTCAAAACTAGATGTCTACACTGCAGATGTTTAAGGTTAGGAAAGATGAGTCCCATGCAATGGTTTTAAAGAATGGTGTGTGGGTGTATTATCCTCCTCATGGGATCTTTTATTATTTGAGCTTTTAAATGTTTCTTACAGAGATTTCCCTTCTTGAATATGTCTGCACTAAATATTGGCTCTTTTCTAGAAGTAACATCCGCAACAACCTATTGTACAAGCTTTAGTATCGCTTTCACTCATGAAGCTACTAAGGGGAAAACAATCTCCATTCTTAACTCTTGTTTAAAATAATGTTCAGCTTTACACCCTATTGCCATTCTTTTTTCCAGGACTATATGCTTTATCTTAAGGTATTAGTCTTAGATTCTAAAAACAAAGCAAATAAAATAACTGAGTAGTAACTGAAATAGAATCAAGTCATGCAGGATCTGTTTTTATTTTTATCTTTTTCTACAGTCTCAGAAGAGTTGATTTGTAATGTGTTCTGTCAGTGATCACAACACTTGATATATTGGGACAATATGTTCATTTCAATGAACATAAACAGAGATTAGTTTATCTTCCTAACCCAAAAAGTGAGATTGCTACCTGGGATCCTCCTTGTGCTCTTACACAGGCTGTTCACTTAGTTTACTCCTTGATCTGCCTTTTCCGCAGTTACATCTCAGGCTGCACCTTGGGGCTTTTACCAGCTGTAACTTCTTTCTCCAAGTACCTAGAGACAGTCTTTCCAAAACCGAGATACATGTACTTTTCTTCTCTCTTACTTCGTGGATGAAATTCAGGCGCTTGGACTTCTTTGGTCCTTTTGTTGTCTGGATATGAAATGGTCCCGTCCAACCAAGATGTAGTCGCATTCTTTAAGTGCTTCCAAAATATTTCAGTTTCACTACAATGTGTCTGTCTGTTTTCTTGAACAATCAGAAACAGATAATCTCCTGGTTTGCAGAAAGAATAATATATTGCCTTTAAAAGTTCTTTTTCAAGTGTGTCCAAGTATTTCAAGTATGAAATAGTGTGGGTTATAAAATCTTAGTTTTTGTGTAACCAAGAAATTTGAATTTTCTAGTGTTTTGTGTAGAAATGAATTCAAGTATTGTAAGAAACACTTCTGAAAAACCACTGTTGTTGTTTAGTTAGTGCTGGTGTAACCTTTACAGATTTCACATGTGAAATATATTGTGTTGCTTTTTCAGGTGATGTTCACAGAAGACGATGTTAAATTTTATCTGGCAGAATTAGCACTTGCTTTAGACCATCTACATAGTCTTGGAATAATATACCGGGACCTAAAACCAGAAAAGTAAGGCTCCTCTGTGAGAAACAGAGTGTATTAATTTCATTTCTATAGCACTTCTACCTATGCACTTTTTCCCAACTGTTAAACTTCAGTAATTTACTATATAAATTGAACAGAGGTAGGTGGGAGAGGTTTATGAGCTATTTTCATTTAAAAGATTGTATTTCACCTGTCTCAAAGAGGAAAAAGGATCTTAGCTCAGGAGTTAGAGGGAATTTTAAACTCTGTTTGAAGGGGAATGGGGACAAAGCCAGAGCTAAGCCTGGGGGTGCTACGCCACTCTTTGAGGGACAGTGTTCTACCAAGGGCCTTTGGCCTGCCATAGCAGTGGAGTTAGGGGATGGAAGTCCTTGCAGCATCAAGGATGAAAGGATTATCGATATGTTGGAAATCCCAGAAGCAGAAGACAACAAAAAAAAATTGTACAAATCAGCAACAAAAGGAGGGCCAGGGAGAATCTCCATCCTTTGTTGGATGTGAGGGGAAACACAGTGACAAAGGATGAAGAAAAGGCTGATGTACTTCATGCCTTTCTTGCCTCAGTCTTTAATAACAAGACTTGTTGTCAAGGTACCCAGCCCCCTGAGCTGGAAGGCATAGATTGGGAGCAGAGTGAAGCCCCCATGATCTAGGAGGGCATGGCGAGCAGACTGCTATGCAGCTTAGAACCCCAAAAGTCCATGGGACTGGATGGCACTCACCCAAGAGTACTGAGGGAGCTGGTAGAAGAACTCATCAAGCCACTTTCAATCATTTCCCAGAAGTCCTGGCCAACCAGGGAGGTCCTGGTTGACTGGAAGTTAGCAAATGTGGCACCCAACTACAAGAAGGGTTGGAAGGAGAAACCAGGAAACTACAGGCATGTCAGCCTGACCTTGTTGTCAGGGAAGGTCATGGAGTCGTCGTCTTGAGTACCATCATGTAACATGTACAGGACAACCAGAGGTTCAGACCAGGCCAGCCTGGGTTTATGCAAGGCAGGTCCTGCTTGACCAACCTGATCATCTTCTGTGATGAGGTGACCTGCTTAGTGGATGAGGGAAAAGCTCTGGATGTTGTCTACCTCGACTTTAGTAAAGCCTTTTGTGACATCCAACCCTTAAGGGGAAGGGACCACCCAAGATTTGTAAATGCTTCTGGTGGAAAGGAACAACAAAAGTCAGAGGGTCTGAAAAAAATCACAAGGTTTCATTAGTAAATTATATACCTGGTATGGAAATTGGTATTTTAGTCCCTGACCTACTATAAAAGCACATGACAGTGGAGTTTGGATAAAGGAATGAGATGAAAAGGAAGAGAGAAAAGAAAAGGTGAGTTAAAGAGGTAGAGAGAGAAGGAGAGAAAAAGAGATCACCAGTCTTGGCTCCAGTGTCAGTCCAACTGGTGGGATATCCAGGGTCCAGGGGGCACCACCTGGGTTTGATGGGGGTATGTTTTTATAGATAGGTTTCCCTGCCATGAAGATAAGTTTCTCATTTTCTATACAAATTAGTTGTTAGGCACAGTCTCTTCTTTCAGACCTTTCTGGAAATGAGTTGGGAGTCTCTGGGGATATTGGGTGCTCTTTTCTTCCTCTACAGCCCATGCCTGCTTCTCAACCTCATTCCTGCACTTGTGCTGTCCTGGGTTGTGCTTATCTTCAGGAATTAGAACAAGGATGTTTGTCCCAGAAAAGTGCTGCCCTATCTCTGCATGGCGTCTTCTCTGGGCGCATCTTGTTCTTTCCCACAGTGTGTTATTACCAGTAATCCTTGCTTATTACTAGCAATTCTTATCTGTTATTACCAACAATCTGTGATTGGCCCCAGAGCCAACGACTTTCAGTGTTTGAGACATACACATTAGCTCCTTATCTTCTGTAATTCTATGCCTTTGACACCGTTTCCCATTCTCCTGGAGGAGCTGGCTTCCCATGCTGTGGACGGGTGCACTCTTCACTGGGTAAAAAACTGATTGGATGACCAGGCCCAGAGGGTGGTGGTGAATGGAATTACATCCAGCCGGAGGCTGGTCACCAGTGGTGTTCCCCAGGGCTCTGTGTTGGGACCAGTCCTGTTTAACATCTTCATTAAAGATCTGGATGAGGGGATTGAGTGCACCCTGAGCAAGCCCACAGACAGCACCAGGTTGGGTGGAAGTGTTGATCTGCTGGCAGGCAGAAAGGCAATGTTTGCATATGGCACTTGAGGACGTGCCTTAATGTTTCCCACCATGGAAATTGCAAAGTGAAAAGGAAGGGGATGAGACTTGGGTCATGTCTTACCCCCAGGATGAAATGCAGCTGGAGGAACTAAATCCATTGTGTAGGTGGTGTTACAAAATCCAGTTCTTGAATACTTTGCATGCTTTGCAATGCAGTGGTATTCAGTGGTGGTAAAGGGCAGTTGGCATCTCGAAGAAGTGTGGCTTTTCTTGTGATTGAAGTGAAAAGGTGGAAGCCTAAGGCCTGCTCTGAGTATAGGGCTTGTGGGTCCTGTCCTTTGGTACAACGTGAGAATATTTATTACTTGATGTTACTTGAAGTGGTCAACAACTTTTAAAATGGTAATTACAAATTAATACCTGTTTTGTATACATATGAAAACATACCTGGTATAAGATAAACAGAACTATGCCTCTGTTTTTAACAATTACGGTAGCGCTGCATGTGCTGCAAACAGCCAAAACTGAAAGTTCAATGTAAATGTTACTACACACTGAATTTAAATAAATAGTTGAATAAAACTCCAATGAACTGTTTCTTAATCTTTAAAACGAAAGACCAGAAGGAAAAGAAAATGTGTAGTTTGAAAGTATCTTCTAATAATTCATTTTCATGCATGTTTAATTCTGCCTGTCTTTGTGTATCCTCGTCTGTTTATTCCTAGATGTTGTCTGAAACAACACTTAAAAGATATTTTAATTCATTTTTTATATTCTTTTTATTGTTTTTTAGCATCCTGCTTGATGAGGAAGGACATATCAAATTGACAGGTGAATAAAGAAATTGCAATACTAGGATCATTTCTGTTCATAGTAAAATCTTTGCATTTTCCTTTTGGTAAATCAATATGATGAAATAAGTGATTTTAACTGATCGGTAACTTAGCTATGGAAGCAAGTAGTGTAATTAGCTTGAAATAAATGAAATATATAAATATTTCAATAAGATACCTGCTTTCCAGTATACCTGATGCAATGTAATGGGCCTATGGCAATGTGGTGAGGGAAGGAGTATCCTGTAATTCCCATATTAGTGTTCAATTGTATATACAAATTATAAAAGCATAACATTTCACATTATGGTAAAAGTATCAACCATGGGGGGTTTTTTTAATTTACATTTGGAATTTTTTTTTTTTTTCCTTTCAGATTTTGGCTTAAGTAAGGAGTCAATTGATCATGAAAAAAAAGCCTACTCTTTCTGTGGAACAGTGGAATATATGGCACCAGAAGTTGTTAACAGACGAGGCCATACACAGAGTGCAGACTGGTGGTCTTTTGGTGTTTTAATGGTAGGTTTCTGGTGAATGTAAATAATAGCAAAACTGTGATTTACAAGGTCTGGTGAAACAAATCAAACACTAACTCCTAAGGTGAGCTTTACATGAATTTTAACTACAAAGGAAGTCTAAATTGTGTGAAATTAATAACACCACAGAGTTTGGATCAAGAACATGGACTAGGTATCATATCAACACCAACAATACACCATACTTTTGTTATCATTTAATTCAAATACTTTACTTCTATAGTAGTTTGAATGTTATGGGGACCAAGAGAAATACAGAAGTATACAGAAAAATACTGTCTATTCCAAAGTGGGGAAGAAATTTAGATTCAAATTTGAAATTTGAATTTACATTCAAGAGGATAAAGGATATTGGTAACTTTCTAATTAGAGTCTATGGTGTATTAAAGTTAGTGGACTAATGGCAACTGTTGTTCTCACACATCAAAATTATCTAAATGACACTGAGTTGATGTGGGATGTAGTTTCTCAGTTGCTTATGGTGTTTCTGTAAGGGGTAATTACTGTAAAGTTGCAGGGTCAGGGGAAATATTATATATATTGAGTATGAATTGGAAAAGAATAATAGATCATGTTTGATATTTAAGGAATGCTGAAAGACTTAATATTTAAAATACTTGTGTGCATTTTTGACATGGAAATTAAATAACTGTGTAATTGTATTCATTTCTTACTGCTTCTTCTACATATGACTGTAACAGTACAACTAACGTGTGTGCTTTATAGTACAAGAAGGACTTTGGTGTGCGAACATAGGTCATCCTATCACTTTATGATTAGAATGCTGTTGTGATCTGAAAAATGACTATGTAAAAGTAGCACCTGATAACTGAACTCTCTCCAGACGAGCACACATACTCCTCACAACCACACGTTTTATCACTAAGAACAGTCAATTAAAAGATAATTACAGTGTAGTTGCAGAATATTTGTTGTTGATAACATAAACATAATTAAACTTCAGCTTTCATTTATAAAGCTGGAAAACATAATTTCGTGTTTATCAAGTGGATATGGTATAATTGAAAATTGCTGTAAGATGTTAGCTGTGACTGAGGTGGCTTTCACAGTCATAAGTACACTGATTGTTAAATACTTTGGCTTCTACTTTGAATACAAAAATATGGCCTTAAAAAACAAGTTCTATAAAGTAGTATATGAAATACAGTGCAGTTTTCTCTAGGGCATATTTTTGTTGCTTGCATTTATAGTTTGTAGTTTTCATAGCAAATCTGTAAGAATCCACTTTTCACTCATTCTTAATTTCTGAGTTGATCAAAAATTTAAGTGATGATTGGTGTGGTGTAAGTACACAGAGTGTACTAGAGTGAACAAGTTATAGCATAGAAATGGAGACTTTAAAGATATTTGAATAAATCATTTGGCTTCTTTTCTTGTGCTGCTAGACACAAAGTATGCTTGAGCCATTGTTAAGAAATATATTCCAATTTGTCCTTTAAAGCAGTTGACAGTTTTAAGGGATGCCATACAAGTAAAAACATTTATTTAAAGTGTTCACAAGCACTGAGGCACTCTCCTCCTGAAATAAAACATAAGTAGGGAATGCCAATGTTGGCTTATTCTTTAAGTACTATTGGCCTATTTATGTTTGAATATAGTATTTGGGAGGGTTGACAAAGAATACATGGTTTGAGCTGTTAATACAAGTATGTGTGCTTGTGACAAATTAGGAGCTTGCTGAAGAAACTATTCCAAGCAAGTGTAAGTGGAGCACTCCAAATTTACCTTTTTAAAAAGGTTTATTTTTTCAAGTGCACCTTGTGAAGATCTTTCTACACCACAAACAAACAAAATTTTTTTTTCTTCTTGTAGTTCTGACTTACCCCTCTCACATCTTCCTGACAATTGTCTTAAGTGTTGAAGTTAAAAGTAGGCTTTTTTCCATGTTGGCATTATAATTAAATTTAATTTTTTAAAATATATTTGTAAAAAATATATTTAGAGTATAAAGTATCTACCAGTAGTGAAGGGATGGCAGTAAGAAATTCAAATTTTATTTCAATAAAACAGTGTTTTAAATAATACTATTAGTGCAACTTAATGCTCTTATTGTAGATCTACAAATACTGCAGTCACACATTATTTGTTCAAGGTATCCACGTACATTTTTTATGTTTAGGAGGCTGAATGTTTGGGTCATACCAGAAAAGAGGGGAATAGAGGATACCTTGTGTTCAGGCTGACTTAAGTTTGCATAAGCTGTTCAGAGGGTTCCTTTATAATTATTTTTAATTTTGGTGTTGTTAACTGTATGCCATGAAATTGCATTGAACTAAATTATTTTGCAATTATTAAACCAAAAAAATCAGATTTCTGCTTAAGTGCTGGCTGCCATGACTGCTGCCAGCCTGCTTTCACTGCCTCACTTAGATCTGCTATCCCTGCGGTATACTGCAGTTCAACAGGAGTGCCTTTATATTTATCTGGTTTTACTCAGTCACTTTCAGAACAAATCAGTATTTTAGCAGTGTCTGTTGCTTACTGCCAGGCACTGCAGAATGTGCATGCACGTACTGTGTAGCTCTTCCGTGTTCCTTCAGGCTTTATTTCCACTGTATGCATACAGTAACCACTTTTCATCATGCATGTCTTTGTCAATCAGCTAACCTTTTCCCCTTCCCAATGAAGGCTATGTACATGCCAATTTTCAATATTTTGACCTTTTTAAAAATTTCTGCATGAGGAGAAATCATCACTAACTTTTGAAAGGAAAACCTTTTTCCCTACCCCCTCCCCTTTGTTTAAAACTAAAAATACAGTTGTACAGATCAAGTCTTCCTAGAACAAACCTTTTAGGCAGAAATGAAACACAGAACATTATAGTCTAAGTTGTTCAGATAAAAGCATGTAAAGCAAGTTATCAATATAGGAAAATATTTTGCAGCTTTAAAAATGGCAAAGGCTGCTCAATGTTCTTAGCAATTTAAACTGTACAATGAAGTTGTTTTGCGCAGACTTGATTGTTAACATGCATGAATTTTGGAAGGTTAAGATGCTAAGTAGTTTTGTCAAAAATTAGTTTTTGTCCAGGTAATGTAATTGATGAAAGTTTTACTCTATACAGTTTGAAATGCTCACTGGTACTCTACCTTTCCAAGGGAAAGACAGAAAAGAAACCATGACTATGATTCTCAAGTGAGTACACTCTTATTTATATATCTCATCAGGTATTCTACAGGGATGCCCTCCGGGCTGCAATATCTAATTTCTACTCCTCCCTCATTTTCAAAGGTACTGGTAAATCCTCACTCCCTATTCCATATTATTAATTCCCTTTGCTGCTATCTAATTTGCTTCACTATTCCTCCACCATACCAGGTACAAAGGATTTCATAGCAGCTCTTTAATCTGTAATAATAACTTCTCCAACCACGTGGTCTCACCCATCTTATTTCCATAATATTTTTTAACTTTCTTATCCTTTTTGATAACCTGTGCATTTTTTTCTTTGTTGGTTTTTTTTTTCCTTCGTTGTAGGTTTTTGGAGTTTTTTTGAGAAAGTATTTTCACTCCTTATGCTTCTTTATCTTACCAGCTCCTTACCCTACCTCTTTATATTAATGGTGCTACCAACAACTTGCCTCTCCAGTACTCCTCCTTCCTGTACTCTCCTATGACTTGCCTAAGCTCCAGTTTTCCCATTTGCTATTTTCAGCAGAGATTTTGCATTAGGTCTGTTGTGGGAATTGCTTTCCTTCATGCAGTTAATGTTCTTGTTTTTGCTAATGAAGGTCTGCTTTTTTCCTTGCCAATTCCCCACATATTCTCTCAACTAATACAACCTATGGCATAACTGCCCCATTTTTGGGACTGTAGCCAAACACTGTGCAAACAAGTCTATTTCCTCATATCATAGGTTCACTTCTCTGTTTCCATCTGTTTTTAACTAATACCATTTTTTTTCCATGGAAGCTCATAAGACTATCTTAGTTTTCTCATTTGTTTTCTGCTTCATTGTTTATCATTGTTCTCAGTCCTGTTAACCACTTGTCTACCCATATATCAAAGCTGGAATTTCTTTTGCACCAACAGACTGTTTTGAAAAATAAATATATGGAACTCTTTCATCTTTTCTCTAAGTAATTAAAATGTGAAAACCACTAGAAAACACAGTCATTATTTTCCTTGCTTTTGCTTTCATAATGTATAGACGTTATGTTATTCTTTGCCCTTGCTTTTCTTCCTCATCTTATTTGCAAATATATTTTGTGATGCTAGTGTCTTCTGCTGCCTCAGCACCATGCCAGATCAAATCTTCATGTTTTGGTTATTCAGTGTCTTTAACTAAAACGTTCTATCTATTCACAGCAAGCATAAACTCCTTCTGACCACCTCCTATTTGCAAGAAGCTAGTCTGAGATAGTTCTGCTGCACTCTCACTTGTTTCAGGAGCCATGCATTTTTTTCTATCTGTGTCTCATGAGTCACATCTTTCTCTTCTCTTTGCCTGCATGTGACTCCGCTCTGTTCCTCAACAGTCTTTTCACTGTTGCTATAAATATCTTCTGTATTCAGCTGCCATGTAGAATATCCTTGCATCTTGCCAGGTAATTGATGTTCGTAGTCATTCATAGCCCAGACAGTAGTGCTGAATGGCGTGAAATCCAGCTGGTGGCCAGTCACAACTGGTGTTCCCCAGGGGCCAATCCTGTTTAACATCTTTATCCACAACCTGGACAAGGGGATTGAGTGTCAGTTTGCAGGTGCCCCCAACCTGGATAAGAGGGAATATGGATCTGCTGGAGGGTAGGAAGACTCTACAGAGGGATCTGGGCAGGCTGAATTGATGGAAGGAGGCCAATAGGATGAGGTTCAGTGAGGCCAAGTGCCAGGTCCTACGCTTGGGTCGCAGCAACCTAAGGGAACATGCCAGGCTTAGGGAAGAGTGGCTGCAAAGTTGCTTGGCAGAAAAGCACCAGGTAGCGTTGGTCAACAGCTGCTGAATGTGAGCCAGAGTGTGCCCAGGGGGCCAAGAAGCCAATGGCATCCTGGCCTGTATCAGCAATAGTGTGGCCAGCAGGATCAGGACAGTGATTGTCCCCCTGTACTCAGCACTGGTGATGCTGCACCTCAAATCCTGTGTCCAGTTTTGGGCTTTTCACTATGAGCACATTGAGGTGCTGGAGCGAGTCCAGAGAAGGAGCAACAGAGCTGGTGGAGGGTCTGGAGCACAGGTCCTGTGAGGAACAGCTGAGGGATCTGAGTTTATCCTGCAGAATGGTCAGAGGAGACCTTATCACTTTACAACTACCTGAAAGGAGGCTATAGCCAGGTGGGAATCGGTCTTTTCTCCATAGTAAGAAGCAACAGGGTGAGAGGAAATGACCTCAAGTTGCACTATGGGAGGTTTAGACTGGATATTGGGAAAAATGTCTTAATTGAAAAGGTTGTAAAGCACTGGAGCAGGCTGCCCAGGGAAGTGGCTGAGTCACCATCCCTGGAGGTTTTTTTAAAAGATATGGTTGAGTAGTGGACTCGGTAGTGCTGGCTTAAGGTTGGACTTGATAATCTTAAAGATCTTTTCCAACCTAAGCAATTATAGGTTTCTATGATTCTGTAATTACTTTCAGATTTCATTTGAGAATGTATCTCATAATGCCCTTTCCAACTACTTTCTTTTTTCACCTTCTAGTCTTTGCAATTGTTAATAGTTTTGAATATCTACACATAGATAGTGTGCTATGATTTAAAGAAATTTTACCCTCTTGTAATGTTTTGTATGCTTATGAATATTATCTTGCATAGAAATGTTTTGCTTTTGGTAATATAAGCAGCTGAAAACCAGAAGATATTTTAAAGTGTTTTCTGATAATTTCACACTTTTTTTCCCGATCTATGTTTTCTTTTTATTTTCTGCATACCTAGTATATTTTTCCTTAAATTTTTCATAAAACTTTAAAATGGACAGGTGTGTATATGAATTCCTGTTTTCATAGTGTATATTTACGATATATTGCTTTTCTTATCTTCTGTTCCTAAAAATCCACAGAAAATGCATTCTTCTTACAACAAATGTTTTTTTGGGTTCTTTGTATCTCACAACATTATCAAGACAAGTTTTTGTTTATTCTCGTGTGTTTTACCTAAAACTGGGAAACTCTGCAGTTTGAAGAAATCATAGGTTGCAGCAACAAAGTTAAATTTTTAAACTTCTTTTCTCCTTTTCTTAAGAGGTGTGCCTTCATATAAAATTTTGTCATTGTCCATCAGGAATGTCAGAAAAAAATTGCTGTCACTCATGTAGTTGCATCATATAGGAGCTCTGAGGACCTGGCAATTGCCTTTCCTTCTCCTCTGTCATGTGCCTGATACAGGATTTTGTGGAAGGTGCTCCTTCATGATGGAGAAGGAGCAGTGAGTCTTAAATCATTGTGGTTTGCACACGGGCCTCTCATTCACTCCAATGTGGACTGCAGCACATACCAGTTCTTAAGAATTTTTTCTGCATATTGTTTCTGTTTATTGGGCCACTTCTCCATAAGATTAACTGTACTTATGTTTTTGGCCTGGTTTTAGATTCTTCTAGGTAGTTGACCTCTCATGCTGAACCTCCAGAGCCGCATCCTAGTCTTGGAGCTGTTTTGGATTGAAGTAGAACAAAGAATTCCACCCACTCCAACACAGTCCTGTCATAGCTGTCTGTTCTCAGACCTTCAGTAACACTGTAAATGATATCGCTGTGCCTCTGCAGTCAGTGGTCCTTGCTTCCTGCTTTCGGTGTAGTCAGGTATCACAGAGCTGTGGGCTGAAATGACGTCAAGTGAGCGTGCAGTGAACTCACAGAATATAAAATGCATGACTAAGATTCAGCGACTAGTGGTGCATGCCAGTCAGGATGCAATGGATGGCCCACTGCCCATTCCTCCACTCCCTTGGTGGCCTTGATCTGGCTGTCGTATGTTATTGAAGAGCCCAAAGCAGCCAAAGTTTTTGAGATTTTCTTCCTCCCTGCCCCTAGCTTTTTTAATGCTGAAAGGAACGGAAAATTTAGTAAATTCTACTTTTACAGTAATCATTAGTGAATCAGTGGCAACACATATGCACTTGAGTAAGTGACACAGAGGTGAATATCTATAAATACCTGGAATACAAGACAAATCAGGTTCGGATTGAAACACAGAGTTTGTGTCATGGACTGTTACAGAAAAATACAAGCTACAGGTTGAATTAGTGATGGAAAGGAGGGAATTATATCCCTCCTTACATTATCACAGTTACAAGAAAAAGTAAGCCCTAGTAACAGTGAGAGAATGGAGGCTCAACATTAAATGGAGAAGAAAAAAATATGACAAGTATTACAAAACAAAACGAAATTAAACAAGTATAAAAACTAAAATCTAAAAATTCAAGACTGGCAAGTTGTAAAAGTAATATTTGAAATAGACTGGGGAGGGGAGCAGAAAGGAAGGAGGAGTGTTTTTTTGGTTTTTTTTTAACCAGCTTATCCTGCAAGATCTGTCCTACCTTAATTCAGTTTCTGTATTCTAGCTTGTTTCCTGGGTGGTCTTGGTGTGTGTCATAGTGTGGTAGTTTTCTTACTCCTTCTATTATATAACTATCAGAATGCTTTGTTTGGTGTCATTTACTAGTGACTGGACCTATAAGTGGATCAAAGCATATTATCAAAATTTACAAGTTTATAAACTGCTGTCCTGTAGCTATTCTTCTCTACATGTTTTTCCACCTCTTCCTCTACTTAAGTTCCTGAGTCATTACTGAAAATATGCTACTAAAAAAATAAAAATTTTTAAAAAATTAAAAACCCAAACATGTTTACATGACTGACAGCACTTTTGCTCTGTGTCTGATGTGTGAAGGCATTTTCTCAGTGGTGCTACTTCATTTATTATGGACTTATTGAATTAGAAAGGACGGGGGGAGTGCAGAGTTAATTCTTACCTAGATATGTTTGTATACTATTAATTATTTTTATTCTGTAGAGCCAAACTTGGAATGCCCCAGTTCTTGAGTCTTGAAGCACAGAGTCTCCTGCGAATGCTCTTCAAAAGAAACCCAGCAAACAGATTAGGTAAAGTTTTTAGCAGAATATTTTAAATTTGATCATTATATTCATAACATCGGTGATCATTAAACTGACTAAAATTTTGTTTCCTGTGTAAAATAGACTTTAAGAATGTAGTTTGCCCTTCAAGTGATCACTAAAGTATTATCATTTCTGCTAGTCATACATCTAAAATTAATGCAGAAGAAATAAGAAATATAATTTTGCTAGCCATTCCTTTGAAGAAGAAGAAAATAATTCAGAGACATTTTTCTTCCTTTTAAAAGGAGCAGGTCCAGATGGAGTAGAAGAAATTAAGAGGCATGCATTCTTTTCCAAAATAGATTGGAATGTGAGTATCTAATTAAAAATCAATCCAGTAAATTTCTTGGTTAAGTCTTTTATGGTATCGTATAACTCTTCCATTTACAATGTGTTCCTTCTCTTCAGAAATTGTACCGGAGAGAAATTCATCCTCCTTTTAAACCTGCAACTGGCAGACCTGAAGATACATTTTATTTTGACCCTGAGTTTACAGCAAAAACTCCAAAAGGTAAAGAGATATGAATGAGACAATTTACATATTCAAAAGATAGAATTTGAATTTCAATTTTCTTTTCATTCAAAATTTGATAGAAATTGTTGTCTTTACAAATTCAAGGTGCTACCAAAGTTTCAGTACTTAACTTCATATCTACCTGTTAAAGATTCTGCTTATAAGTAGACAATGTGTTTTTCAGATTCGCCTGGTATTCCACCCAGTGCTAATGCACATCAACTCTTTCGGGGATTTAGTTTTGTAGCTATTGCATCCGATGATGAAAGCCAAGCAATGCAGACAGTTGGAGTGCATTCAATTGTCCAGGTGAGTACATCTACTAAAAAAAACAGTGCTGTCTCTTGGTGGATTGTTCCCTTGTCACAGAATGAAATATCATGACAAAATCATTGTCATCTTTTATACAAGGAAAGTAATGATCAGAGTATTTTATCCAAACAAAATCACTGAAGGTGCAGGACCTGTTTAATTACTGAGCAGCTACAGGTCCAAATGGGCTTCAACCTTAAGTGAGAACATTCTACCATCTGTACTGTATTAACTCTTTAATGTCAAGCCATAACTATAAGGTGGAGTGGAATAACAGATATATTGTTTTATTGGGTTTTTTTCCCCCATACATGAAAATACCAGTTGACTCCTGCAATGCAGTAGTGGGAGGCACTGGAGTACAATTGTGAATTGTATCTGGATGTTCTGGACTGCTGTGCATCTTGGCATCAATGACCCAGGACATATTCTGTCCCTTCCAAGCCACTCTAAGTTAATTTGCTAATCTCTGCTATTTTGTGACTGATTTCAGTGTATCATATAAGTCAGTGTTACAATGCACACTCAAGCTTTGGCTTATTTGATGTATTTGAATGACTCCAGTAGAGTCTTGTGTATTAATAATTGTGAGGTCACCTGGAAGAGGTCACCTCTGCAAAAATTGTATTTCTACCTCCTCTGTCTGCTTTTAATAATTCTAATTACTGAGTCCTGAAAACCAACTCATGATCTAAATTGTGTTGAAAACTTCTTAATGTATAGCTAGGAATAAAAAGGTGTGCTGTATGATTAGGTTTATTTGTATTTTTCACTGCACTGGTATTTTGCAAATGTCTGAGAAAATTTTAAAAACCCACAATTTATACAAAACATGAATAGCCCTTGTATTTCTTTAACATTCTCATGTCTAGAATTGTCACAATGTACTTTTCTACGCATTACTGTTTCATGTGTAATAACATTTTTTTAAAATATAACTTTAGATCCTTTTTTATTCTCAAGAAGCTTTCTGATTTGATATATGCATCAGAATTATTTCTGATCCTGGTATCTTGCTAGAAGTTTCTGCAAGCTTCTGTGTGCTGCTTCTTTCCCGCATAGTTTTGTAGATGGCATTATTGCTCTTTGTATATGGTTTCCTTCTCTTGTAAAGGTCTGTTTCTCTGCTGCTTTTCCTCTGTGCCCCTCAACAACTTCCTCACTCCTATTTCCTCTTTTCTGTGCTGCAGGATACCCAGATGGTTTCCTGCAAATGCTTTGCATCCTTTGCACAAACTCCATACACTAGAACACCATTTCCTTCCCTTACAAGAGTGAACATTTGTCCTCCTTTCAGCTTTTTATTTCTGTGAAAGGATTTTTGACTGCCATTCCATGCAATTCTAGCCAATCTGGTTCTATTCAGTATGTCTGAATTTTCCAGCAGGCATTCATCTGTCTATTCAGATAATAGAAACAGTGATACTTGTTTACCATTGTTGTATCACTCTTTTATCTTGAAGTCTTCTGTTTTTCTTTGGTTTGGAGTTTCTGTCTTTAAATTAGTAAAGCAGTAATCAGAAAAATAATGTCAGTTTCTAAAATACAATATGTCTAATATATAATTTATCTTATACTAATTTTGAACAGAAGATAGTGGGGATTTAGACCACTTTGACCTAGTAGAACCATCAGCTTAAAATTTTAAGCAAATTAATAGGAATGGTTTTAAAAGTTACTTATTTTAAAAGATCAGTTACACATTAAGAATATTCATCAATTGATAATGTTATTTTGGTAGCAGTTGCACAGGAACAGCATTCAGTTTACTGATGGATATGAAGTAAAGGAAGATATTGGAGTTGGTTCTTACTCTGTCTGCAAGAGATGTGTTCATAAAGCTTCAAATATGGAATATGCTGTGAAGGTAATTACTTTGTTATAAACCACATTTTTCAGATTTTAGCATTGGGCATCTTTTATTTGTCATAGAGAACATAGAGATTAAATATTTTATATGCAACTGTAAAAGTAAATTCTCAGATGGGTAAGGAGTTCATAACAGTCTTCAGTCTGGCATAACTTCCAGAATAAACTTCAACTCTGTCTTGGCTTCCTGGTTTTCAGCAAGGTTTTTAATGTTGTTTTTATGTTATTCTATAGGGCTTTCTAGCACTTCTTTGAAGGCGTTAAATTCTCAGTTGAAATCAGTAGATTTCCCAGAACTGCAATGATAAGGTTTTTCTGTCTTTCTGTGTAATAACCTGGGACCAAATGGTTACTATGAAAGCAAGGGTATGGATTAGCAGACTTTATAAGTGGGGAAAAAAAGTAGTCTTTAAATCCTATACTATGAGGCAGTTCTCTTTTTGTATTGTTGAACAGCTTAGTACTTAATTATGCAAAATACAAAGATGAATTAAGTATGTAGATTGCTTCCTGGAAACCTTCCAGTTTCAATTTGGTAGTTAAATACTTATTTTTATTCTGGTTCTGGCCAGGAACAGATTTGACTTCTGTGCTTTCAGTTTGAAGTAATTTCTTGAAACTGCAAGAAAGTCCTTGCATAGCTGATAATTCCCTCAGCTGTAACATTTATTGTGAAGATTCACTCACTTTTCTATTGCCTGCCTCTGTTAGGGCATTTTTTTCGTCAAGGAATCTTGAAAAAAAGAATAAGATGATCAGCATCTGATGTGTTAGCAGGGGACGGGTAACAGTCCGGGCATAAGGATGAAGGGGTAATGCAACAATGGAAATGACCTTATAGGAAATTCTGTGGTTCAGGAGAGGAAAGAAATGAGAAGATCAAGAATACATTTATGGAAGGCAAAACAATATTTTGCTTGTTTGCACAGGGAGAACTTAAAAGCCAGAGATTTAAATGGACTTTCATAGTGAATGTGTGTTTGAATTAACTCTGAGAAATTTTTACATTTTTCTGGTTTTTTTGTTCTCATTCTCTCCTGCTTTATCTTTTGCTGCACCAAATACTTGTTTGAGATTAGCAGTATGAAAATCAGTTTGTTAGCATCATCCAACCAATATCTTATGTTAAATTAGGAACTTCCTATTTTATTAAATAATGGATCACTGAGGTCTTATGTACTAAATCTTACCTACATATCTACTAAGCTTTGCATTATTTATCACAGCAAAGGGATCACATCACTTATCTTCCAAAATTGTATTCAAAAGAGATTTTTTTCGTTTTTGCCAACATTTTTTGCTTTGTCTTGTTTTTCCAATTTAGCAAACTTCGGTTTGGTTATAATCCATGCCTTTTGCAAAAATAAATACTGCTTAACCATTGATGCTAATAAACATACCAAAGCATTATGCTATATTCACAAAAAGAATTATGCCTATGTCTGTACATGCTCTTACAGATTATTGACAAGAGTAAAAGAGATCCAACAGAAGAGATTGAAATCTTGCTGCGCTATGGACAGCATCCAAATATTATTACCCTGAAAGATGTAAGTAGTGTTTTGAAGACATTCTTTAGTGTTTTATAATTGTGAATCACTTTCTACTTTGAGAGATGACAAGGTGCATGTTTTAGATTTATGTTCATGGTTTTCAGTATTTAAAAATAAAACAATGTCTCAATGCAATGTATTCAGTAGTATGTAATTTTTTACTGAAATGTCTGTGTTTTCTTTTAAAGGTGCTTATATTGTGGTACAATTTTATTCTAAGAAGTCAAATAATTCATCCTTCATAAATCCTAGCACAAAAACAATTTATTTAATGTTGGTTGTATTTTTAAAGAAACAAGGACATTATTTGATTATTTCACCTACATTAATCAAAAGCAATTTTAATGTATGTTGTTATTATATAAGAAAGGACTCACTGTTAGCACAGTACCCAAAGTAATTGTCATGGACAGTAGCAAGTATTACTCAGTAGTAGACAAAATCTTTCCATGTCCATGGTTGTCACTCTTTTGCACCCAGTATCTTTATCTGGCCTTTGTATGAACACTGTCTAGGTATTTTCTTCCTTGTATTATTTGCTCTGACCATGGAAACACTTGGTCCGTAAAAAGCAAGGAATAACATAAGCTGAGAGGTAGAGGTTTTGCACAGTGAACAGTGTATTCCGATGATCTAACTGAAAAAGAAAATTGTCTATCTCTCCTTGGTTATTCATTAAAGAGGATTAAAAATTTAAAAGGCATATGCTTAATGACTTTCTTAGACTGCAGGGAAATATTCCGGTCCCCCAAACCAAACCTCAGGCACACCATTTCCAGGAAGCTGAGCTCAGCTGAAAGGAGATTGTCAGACATTTTGAAGTCATTAAAACAACAGCTCATAAATACCGTGGAGATGAGCACTAGAGGACTCTGCATGAAGCTGGTCTACTATAGTCTGTCTTCACTTTATTGATATCATACTGTTTGCCCCTTTCTTGGACAGAGAAAATAAGGTAGATATTCAGGGGAGCCCACCAGGGAGCTTATCTTATTGAAAGCAAGATACCACAATTACAGTCACACTTTCTGTTCTGCTTCATGTGGTTGGGCAGTAAAGCTACTTGAAAGGATCTGTGCTGAACAGAGCCTGCATCAGCATTCATGGTGCTTTTAGTGCTGCACGCTGGGCTCATGTGTTACTTTAATTCATAGCAGAGCTTATGTTATTTAAGCGGGAAGACAAACATGAGAATGTGAGCACTTGCCTGAACTTAAGCATGATGAATATTTTACATTGAGAACAGAAAACCAGGCAGCCTTAAACAGCTACAATATATGCTGAATTATTTCACTTTGTAATTAATCTTTTATCATCATCGGTCATCTTCCAGCAGGAGCCATCTTTCATGCATAGCAACAGCAAAACACAAATAGGAGACTACCAAAAAAAAAGCCTTAAGCCCACAGAAGGAGAAAGACTGTAATTCTCACTCACTTCTGCTTCAGATCAGTTCCCCAAGCAGAAAATTATGACAGGATGTCCAGTGTAAGAAAAGAGATACAGAATTCATAAGTAATGCAATCTTGTATAAATCTGTAAGAATTTAACATTGTTTTTCTTGTCCTCATACAGATGGGGCAGATTGCTTGCATATCCCACATTATAGTGGTATGCTATACAGCTTTCAGAGAAGATAGAGTATTTTGCCTTCAGGCCTCAAACTCTAGAGCACCATGTACTATTATAAAATAAAACTCATTGTTGATTTGCTCAATTTTTCATTTAGTTCCACATCAAAACTTAAATGTTTCTAATATAAAGTGCCAAAATAAAGTGTTTCAGCATTTAAAGTGCCTGCTTTGGAAGTTATTATTCTGCAAGAAATAATTTCTTTCTTTTCTTCTATTTCAAGAAGAAATTCAGTAATATTTAAATTTTGCGTAAGATGGAAGTTTTCATTCTTGTTCAGCCTTTTTATGTAATTTAATTCTGAAGGTGTTTTGATTGAAACAATGGATATTCAAAAGACCAAATTCTTTCCGCAGTGCAGTCCTCTGGGGGTTTTCCTTCAGATGGTTATCAGTGGTCTTTTTCAGTTACACAGTATGTAAACAAAAGGAGCTATATTGTGCTAAATCAGATGTCCTTCTTATCCAATATCCTGCCTCTGACAGAGGCCCTTAGTGGATGCCTAGGAAACAGTGTAAGAAGGGAGGAAGCACAGCTTCCAACAAAACATTACCTAGAAACTTCCTGTGCCATTATAAGTATTTTACCCTTTTTATGTAATAGTTACTGTTCTGTAACACAACTTTTGTCCTTGTTTGAGTTAAAGCATTGCCTGAAGAATCTTTTCAGAAACATTTTAGAAACCTGAATACAAGATATCCAACCTCCCTGTCCAAGTGCTTATTTATGATTTCAAAAACCCTCATAATATGTCTGTAAAATCTTATTTCCCTTGGCAAAAACCTTGATTTCTTTCTCCATTGCATTATATTTTGTTCATGTGTGTACATCTATTTCTCACTATAGTTTCTTCCACTTTGCCTGGTAGCAAAGACATACTGACTGACCTGTGGCTTGTGCCTAGAGTTAATTTTAAAAAGTAGTGTCACATTTGTGAGCTCAGCATGATACTGTGCACCTAACTGTGAAGAGAACTTCATCAGTATTTATTCAAAAACAGCCTAAGTTGATAACACCATTAGAGGAATTGGTGTGAGGGGAATGGTTTGTTTGGGGTGAGTTATCTGTGAGGTTTTTTGGCTGGCAGACAGGACCAGCAGATAAAATAGTAACCAAGTGCAAATTTTGCTTGAATTCTGCATTCCTGAGATGTGTATGCTCTGTCATGTCGAATGAAGTAAGCTGATCTCCTCATGTTATACTAGGATTAGAGGAAACATGCCTATCAAAAAAAAAAAAAATCCAGTTTAGAATCTAGAATTAGATAATTCTGCTTTTCAATACTGTGTAATATTTCAAGTCTTAATGCAAACACATTTAGATGATCAGTCATTTATATTTCATGGGGGAAAAATTCCTGTTAAATGAGAACACAGAAACCTATCGTGTCTTCATGTCCTTAAGGTCATAAGCTTGTAAAGCCCACAGAATTAATTCACATTCTTTTTTTTTTAATTTGGTGAGAAAATAAATCCTTTTAGTATTGTTAGGAGAACAAAAATTTTGTTGCTTAGACTTTATTAGCATGTTTTTCCCAGGTAGCTTAAGACAAGGCAATTGGGATGAAAACCTTTTTTTTATTATTATTTTCTGTTACTTAGCTGATATCTATTCCTAAATTTGTTTAACTATAATTTGGATAATTGTTTCTACTTAAACACAAGTTGGTTTTTTTCAGTAAAACGTGTGAAATAAAAAATAATTGCAACGTCACCATAAAAGTAGGTTGAAATGATAAAAGGGAAGTGTCTGTAAAAGGTTTCACTAAAGCAGGAATTGTTTTGGGATTAAGTTGGAAGTCCCAGGCCAGGTTGGATGAGATTTTGAGCAACCTGGTCTAGTTGCATGCCCCTGCCTATGGAGGGAGGTTGAGACCAGATGGTCTTTAAGGCTCTTCCAACCCAAACCATTGTGATTCTGTGAAAGTGCAACTGGAATGAAATGCTGAAGTGTATGTAGCTTAAAACGTGCTTTGATATCACTCAGTCTGTAGTGCCCCCTGGTGAGAATGTAAAGAATTCTCAGACGCTTCCCTGGATGATAAAAGCCATGCAAAAAGCCATTTTCCCTAACTAGAAGTAAGGGATAAAATATGCATATTTTAATACCTGTAGACTTTGGTATAGGCTTTATGTGCAGAGTAATGTATAAGTTTTAGGTTTTTATCATAGCAACTTTGTATTCCCTGTGCATAGAGGCTCTTTGAGGTAAACATAGATTAATTTTTTTCCGTTTTTTTTCTCTGACTGTTGGAATGATCTCTGTTCATATTTGTAATTTGGCGCAATAATTGCCGCTTGAATTAGCTCTGGTTTTGCCTTAATTAGACTAGTTTCCATTTTTTACTACTTAATGTCTCACATGTCTAGTTTACTTTGTTTTAGTGAAACTATGTTGGGGAAACTACCTGTTATTTATCCTTTTTGATCTTTAAACATTTACATGCCAGTATTTCTATGTTATTTTGGTATGCTACTGCCTTTTAGTAAAGGTTTTGTGTTCATTTCTGAAGATGAACAATATTTGGATAGTATGCAGGTTGTGAAATATGGGAAAACAATTGACGAAAACAGCTTGTGGACACACCTGCACTATCTCTGCGTTTCACAGGAAGACAGCAGAGAAAAACATTTTGAAGTTTAAATTTTTATGTACTTTTTCCAGGTGTATGATGATGGAAAATACGTCTATGTAGTAACAGAACTTATGAAAGGAGGAGAATTGCTGGATAAAATCCTTAGGCAAAAATTTTTTTCAGAACGAGAAGCTAGTGCTGTTCTGTTCACAATAACAAAAACGGTTGAATATCTCCACGCACAAGGGGTAAGTTTTCATCTCAGACAAAATGTTTATAGCTATTGATATTCTTCTCTTTCAGAAGCATAAACTTGTATCTTGATACATTCTTCTGTGTGGTAATTAAGTTGTTTTTGGTGAACAATTACATTGCAGCAGGAATTTGTGTTGAAATCAAAACTTTCCTTATCAGCTCTGTATGTGTTCAGATAACTGAGATGATGCAACTGTTCCTGTTGTTCTTCATGCAGTCTGTCAGCAGTTCTGTGGAATATGCAGATAGTTACTAACAGAGAAGATATGAGGGAAATAAAGTCCAGGAAGAAGTGCTAGCCATGAGACCTAATGTAATTTCAATCTCATCCTGTGATAGACCCTGAAAATTTATTTTCCACCTTTCATACTTGTAATTCTTGTGACTTCTTGTTTTTGAAGAACATGGTTTATGACTTTGTAACTCCTGTGCTATACGGTCAGGAACTTGTAGGAGACAGAAAATTAACACTTTGGGAAATTAATTTGGAGACAGAGTTCAAATATACAGAAGGACAGTGTGATAACTGCATGGCAAGAAAGACAAGTTGTGTTGCATTTTTAAGTAAACAAGAAAAAGGGGATAGAGAAAAAGCAGAAAATAAGGGTGCAAGGAAAAAGTCAAGCTGCTAGCACATAATGTTGTTACCCAAGAAAATCTAGTATCTCGTTCTGTGATTCATCACTTCAGTCACTCGCTTGCATGTGTTTTTATTTGAGCCTGTGTGCACAGAGTATAGTCCTTGGCCAGCAGCACCCATGGGAATTGTGATGAAACCTTGATAACTTCTGTATGGAAATACAGATAGTAGAATAACAAATCATAACTTGGTTCATTCTTGCCACATGTGGCCAAAAGAGGCCCAGTGTCTTTGCATCAAGTAAGCGATTTTAGGGGTTTTTCTTTCTTTACCTTAGATATCTGTAAATATTGGCGTTTTAACTTGTATTAGACCACATGCACTTTGAAATGTTTGCGCTTTCAAACCAGCACATTTTGGAAATCTTTCAAGTCTTATATTAAGTACACCTCCACAGGACAGCTGGCCATGTATGTAAATAGTGAGCACTTCAGTAGTCTAATTCTTTTCTGGAAGAGTCCTTCGTGTGTTCAATGGATTTTCCTGCTGAAATTCCTTTGGACACTGGAGGAGCTTATCTGAATATGGTATTGGGTAATATCTGGTTTGACAGTCTGAATCTGTGTGCAGCCTCCACAACCCTTCTCAGGAAGTTTCCTCATGGACATTCATAGGATACTTTTGAACTGAAAAACAAGCTAAGCAAGGAATTAAATCCTCAGGGTAAGCAGTGTTCCAACGCTCACCCAAAGCATTCTAAAAGTATTAGGGCCAACATACAGTGATAAAGGATTGGTACAAGAGGCATCATAAAACAGAGAAACAAGATGTGTCATATCATCTTGGAGCAGCAGACCTGTGAATGCTGGTAGGTAATTGAGACTGCTAGTCAAAAGCACGATGCTAAGAAATAAAAAACTGAAGGTTCCTGCATGTTTTTGCTCTCTTCTGTTGCTCTAAAATAAAATGTTATTTCTATACAAAATACCAATGTAACCTAAACAATCAGGCAATTTTTTTTTAAAGCATTATATTTTAAAATATTTTCAAAATTTACCTTTGGGAAAACAGCTTAACATATGAAGGTGTTTCATTTATTCTTTGACATAAATATTTTGATTGCTTGGGAAGTAGTGTTTTAATTTTAACTAGATAGTTACACTTACTCTTCCTCCTACTTGAGAATTGCTTCTCCTTCTTCCAAAAAAAGCATACAACTCAAGCAGACTGTTCTAGAAACTGCCAAATCCCCAGCTCTGTGCTGCTTCCACTGCTCACTTCTTCCTTTTAGAATCTCTTTCGAAAAAAAAAAAAACCAAAACATCAACAAGACTAAAACCGGGGGTTTTTATTTGCCTCTTGGAGCAGTAAAGATTATTTCACTACTCATTAGGGAAAAAGGTAAAAAGCAAGGGCAAGCAGGAACTGGTTCTCTCATACACTGTCATCTAAAGCTAGGATGTTCCCCTTAACACCTACTGTTCCAAGTCAAATTCTTTAATATCATTTGTATACTTCAGCTTACAATGTGCTTATTTCCATAATTTTAAGTACTTGATTTGTTAAATCTGAGAATTGCAAAGGATTTGCATGCTGAAAAAGTCTCTACTCAATAGACTTAATGTGTTAAATGGCTTTGCAATGTGCACGACACTCTGCACTCTTACTCCTTGGTCTCATATTGCTTTTCTGAAACCCTGCTAGGTTTGGATGAGTGTGTTGAGGTTCTGATTTCTGGACATCAACTACTTGCAGAAGTCTGGGGGTATCTTCTTGTTCTAATGTGATTACTTTTTTGAAATATTTCACAATCTCTTCCATTCAAATCTAACCATGAAAATTATGTTTAATATTAATAAAACACATAGGACAACAAGGAAGATAAAGGCCCTCATGGTCTATTTAAATATTTAAAGGAGGACACTTGGATCCACTCTGCTGTCTTACAGTGGTATATACTGTCTTCTTTACAGAGAATGAAGTCTCTGGAGGCTGTAGGCTACTTGTCTTGTGAAGAAAATATAGCAGATCATCTAATTTGAGAGTGTCCTTGTGCATTCCAGATTTTAAGGTTCATTATAACTTAATCTCAAATTCTGCCAGCACTTTGGCAGTTTCTCCAGTATTGTCAAGCATTTTACATCTCAAGCCCCTGTAAAAGCAGCCACTTGGGAACCAGTACAGACTTTTTTTGATATTTGGAGAACACCTCTTTGATATTTTGTTGGGGGTTTTTTATTATTAAAATTCCATCTTAATCAGGCTTGAAGTGTTTTTCTGAGATTAATTCAGACTGAATGAAGAGAATGAAATACAGAGCTACTCCAGCAGTAAGTAGTCTGTGGTTACATAGCGATGTGGTATATCAGCAGCTATGGGCGACCCTGAGTCCAAAAGAGTAGCCAAAGGTTCTGATTTAAAGAGCCTGGTAGTTATCCATGTTAAAAAGGAAGTGCATGATTCAACCATTAGAAAAAGCATCTGGAACTGTCTGTACAAATAAATTAGGGGGGCAGGCAATGTCTGGAGGGGGTTTTATAGTTAGAGTTTCCAAGTTAGAATCGTAGTGCTCCAGACACCACGGAGCATCAGAATGCTGCAGCTGATGGTACAAGCTGGAACTCTGGAAACTGAGCATGCTGATGGGAGACTTAAAATTAAGTAGCAGAATTGCTAATGATAGTAAAAAGATTTTCATGTGTTTAGCTTATTGTATTTAGTGATTTGTTTTATTTTTTTAGGTTGTTCACAGAGACCTGAAGCCTAGCAATATTCTTTATGTTGATGAATCTGGTAATCCAGAATCAATTCGAATTTGTGACTTTGGCTTTGCAAAACAGCTGCGAGCAGAAAATGGTCTTCTGATGACTCCATGTTACACAGCAAATTTTGTTGCACCAGAGGTAAAACCCAGAATAGTTTATATGCCTTGATTTATTTTACTGGGATTTTTTTGCTAACTAGATTTTTTTTGTTCTTGTGTAACAAGTAGATTCACTCTGTAAACAGTAAAAATTTGAAATGTTACCATTTTTATAGCATAATCAAAGCATTTCTAAGCATGTTTTACAGAAAAAATATTTGTCTCCCTCAGGTTTTAAAGAGGCAAGGTTATGATGCTGCATGTGACATATGGAGCCTTGGTGTTCTACTTTATACCATGCTCACTGGGTAAGGGTGATTATAGTTTGCTTCACTGTAGAATAGCAAACCAATACAAACAAAAACTGTAATAAATGTAGGCCCACTGTCGCAGATGTTTCTATCAAAGCACTGATTAATCTAAATTTGGGATTGGAAGTATGCTTTGCCTTTAGTAGAATCCAAGTTTGCAGGGACTGATGTGAAAAATTCTTTGCTTCTAATGTCTCCTCTATTTTAGGTTTTTAATTTCTACTTAAAGGTGATTTTGCACTAAGAATTTATTGTTTCATGTGAAAATTAAAAGATTAACCAGCATATATGTTGAAGAAAATATATGTTGAAAATACAATTGCAATGCATTAAAGCATGTTTGTGTGCAAAATCCAGCTACTGGATGTTTGAAATTACGCAGTTAGAATATAACAAATGCAATAGAAAGGCATTTGTACATGCAACAGAAATGAATTGTATAAAAGATGATGAACAAGAAATTCAATTATACTACCAGAAGCTCAAAATAAAATCTATTTAGCAGATGCAATAGCAATTATCTTTTTATGCTAGGTTATTCAGTTTGCCACTTCGGTTAAGAGTTAACATCATCAAAGAGGTTTTCATATTATAAAATAAATCAGTGACAAACATATTTGGTTTTAAGTATATCTGGTTTTTGGTTGGGGACATTCTGACAGCAGCAAGAACATGTATAGTGAAGCAAGGAAAATTGGTGCACCTTTCTTCCTCTGGTATTAAACCAGCATTTATTCTTTCTTAGACATTTAGATTTACAACAGAATGGATTGGTTTAGTACTTCACTAGAATATGAAAGCTTAAGGAATACTTTCTGTAATTCAGGAACCACCAGTATTTGAACTGCTATAGGAAAAATCTGCTTTTCAGACCAGATACAGAGGGAATACGTGCAATGAGAACAGACCTGTAGCCAGTGCCATGTATTTTCATGTGTTAAGAATAAATTCTTTTTACAACTGTTTGACTATCTGTTGCCTATAATTATGCTGAACTTGCAATCAGATTTATAATACTTACTGAGGCCCAGGTTATGGAAGTTACTAACATTGAATTTGTTTGGTTACATAGCTACACTCCTTTTGCAAATGGTCCTGATGACACCCCAGAGGAGATTTTGGCCCGAATAGGAAGTGGAAAGTTCTCTCTCAGCGGTGGTTATTGGAACAGTGTTTCAGACACAGCTAAGGCAAGTATATTTGCTTTGCCCTTTGGGGGATCAGGGATGGATTGCAATGTAACATGTTGATTATAATGTATATGTTATATCATATATGATTAAGTTCCACCCATTGCTATATTAAAATACTGATCTAATCCCTTATGTGCCTAGAATTTTCTTTCCTGATTTTGATCCTTTCATGTTTCAGCAGTCACTTGCATGTAGGAGAAAAAAACAGGTGTGCTTACACTATAGCAGTGAACAGCTGTCCTTAGAAATATAATGTGTTTTATCAGTATTAACACACATAATTGTCCATGGTGAGAAGTGCTTTGTTAAAACTTTATGTGGAAGCATGACATTCAAAAATCATACAGATAGTCTAAATCATGATAATGAAAACCGACAAAGTATTACACTTTCTTTAACTGCATTTGTACAAAATGAAAATTTTATACATTTTTAAGAAGCTTGTTTTTGACAGCAAATAGCCTCTGAACCTCAGTGTGCAATATCCTTTATGCCCTTTCTATATGGATGCTTAAAATGCTAAAATTTTCCTTGTTTAATTGGATACCTTCCTTTTGTGTTACCAAATGTCTATTAAGTCACACAGTTAAAAAAGATATACTGTTAGCATTGCTGGGTGGTTTTTCATTTGTTTTAAACTGACATTGTAAACATATTTTTATACCTCTAGAACCTTTTTTTATAGTTTTGAATTATTAATCTGTTTTAAAGTTGAAGTTCTACTGTTATTTCCATTGACCCTTCGTTGACAGGACCTTGTTTCAAAAATGCTTCATGTTGACCCTCATCAAAGACTGACTGCAGCCCAGGTTCTCAGCCACCCCTGGATAGTTCACTGTGACCAGTTGCCTCAATACCAGCTGAACAGGCAGGATGCTCCCCACTTAGTGAAGGTAAGTAGGTATTTGTTCAGCTTGCTGTTCAGCCAAGATTAGTGTAAACAAAAGGAGGTTTTGTTTTTAAATTTGGGGGTAGCATGTGTCTCCTCTAAATACTATGTAAAAGTTGTCATGACTGGATGTTGCACTGAGCCATAAAATGAAGTTGTAATATGTAATAGGATTTAATGAGAAACCACTTACAGGGAATAAATCGAATACATTTGAAAAAGACTTTAACTTTCTTGTGTTTGAAATCTGTTGGACTTACACTGGAAGGCTTAAGTGCTTTCAGAAACCACCATAAATCATTCTTCTCATAGTGAAAAATGTCAGGTGACTATACGGGAGCTGTAAAATCATTTGCTAACTTTACGGTTTCATAGGAGGGTACTTCCAGTAACTGAAGGAAAACAGAATATCTTGTGATCACAGTAAAAGCTGAAGAGAAGTCAAAAGGACAGTGTTAATTACTATGGTATCATAGTTCTGCACTCTGTCTGAAATAAGATCTGGTTTTAACACTGAAACTTTTTCACTTTGAACAAGTAGAAGAAAAACAAAAATAATTGAATTCTACTTCTCTGTACTCAGCCTTGTTTTTAGTCCTACTTTTAAGAATCTCTTGTGCAACATAAAAGGGATCTGAAGAATATAATTAACACTCTGAGTCAGCTATTAGAAACTTCTAGCATCCAAAAACACGAGTGCAAAGTGGGGGAGTTCTGATCCCACAGCTCACAACTTTCTAAATTATTTTAAAATAAATTCTGTGTGCTGAATAATGTGGGTGATTTTTAAATATTTTGTTGGAAACTGAAGTGGTTATATAAGTGATAAGCAGAGGCAGTCTACCAATGGGATTTCATTCCCCAGCTCTCACACACAACATAGTGACAGAACTTAGTTTGGCAACCTAGCTTATAACTTCTGGCTTTGACTCTTTAAGCAATGTAAAACTATTTATTACCTTAAAAAACACTTGCTCCTAACACTGCTAGACTTGAGTAATGCAGTAGTATGTTTCTGTTTTGTAGATGAAAATAGACTGAAAGTTAAATCTTGTTCAGAGTTTCTGGCATTTAGCACTGCTGCAGTATGTGCCTCAGTCACAACATTCTCTTACTGTTCTTTTCCCCTCTACCCCACAGGGTGCAATGGCAGCAACTTACTCTGCTTTGAATCGTAATCAGTCACCAGTTTTGGAGCCAGTTGGCCGTTCTACTCTTGCTCAGAGGAGAGGTATAAAAAAAATTACCTCAACAGCCCTGTGAAATGACCTCAGCCAGACACTTGGTACCGTGGCATAAGATGATAGCACAAATCATGGCGACAGGTAGCACATATCTGACAGATACCTGCAAGCACACTCTGTCCCAGCTGGTACCTATAATGCTGCTGCTCCTGCTGCTGCTACCGCTTTCATCTACTCTCGCTTTAAACTGTTGATGGCAAGTTACTGATCTTACTGGAGCTGCAAATGGAGTGACAAGTGGAAACAATGAAAATGATCATGTTCGCAACTGAGTAAACCAGAAGAATTACAAATGCCACCTCTGTCAAAAATACACTGAATAAAGCACTCTGCACCACATAGCATTATTTTTATAAAGGAATATTTTTTTTGTCCCCTAAAATATTCTTTGTTACAGGTCGAGATGGACAGTTTATGTTAAGCACTTAGCTTAAACAATCTGTTTATATTAGCACTATATACTTTGTGCCATCCAACATTTTGTATGTTTTTGTAAACAGTTCACAAGCAGTACATTTCCGTGCTGTTTTCTTTAATGTATACATGCCTTGTTTTACTTAGATATTATTAATCATTATGACAATTAAGTCTGATTAAACAGTTCACCTGGATTAATCAGTATTGTTGGACAGCTCTAAAAGAAGCCTGACTGTTAAACAGCTATTGAATGTAATACTATGGATAGGTAGTTTTCCTTGCCTGTGTCTTTTCTACATTTCTGTGTTTTTGATGCCACATGTCATGTTATGAAATTTAAACAGTGACTCTCTCACCATACTATATATACTGTAGGTAATATAACCCAGAGAAAAGATAACTTGCTCCATATCTCACTGTCTTTGTTACCCCTCCCTTTTAGTCTCTCCCATCTAATCTCTGGACTCAGGAATTATTGCTAAATACTTTCTGATAGAGGACATTTCTATATGGTTTATTCTTATAATCCATTGTTAATATTTTATCTGTATTCTATGACTTTCGTTTAAGCTGCAAAGGAATTGTTCAGTGAATGAATGTTGGCATTATAGAAGAAAGGCAACATTTGAAGATAAAGCAAAACATATCGGTCACTAATAAGCAGCAGCCTGCAAAAAGTAGGTTTAAACTGCATTCATTGCAGTTGCAAAACTGATGGATCTAATGTTCTGTCAGTTACGTTCTGATAATTTTAATTGACTTCAAAAGCAAAATGAGAGGCATTTTGCGTAATTACTGTCATAAAGATCTGTCGGGTTAGAAAAGGGTCATTCTGATTTACCCTGAAAATAGTGTTGTCCCAGTCAGGTAAGATGAAGCCATTCAGAGGGAACATTCTCACTTTTCCACAGATGGAAGCAAGTTCGTAATGAGGGTCAAAGACTCACTTTAAATACTGATTATAAACTCTTAATACTCTTGGCCTCTTGGTGTCTAAAGTAATTCAAGGCCCATGTTGATGGCTGGTCTTGAACAGATGAAATTGCCCAAATGAGAAGGGCCACTGGAATGTGTTTGAATACAGTGAATGTTCCATTCCACGAAAATTACAGGCTATGTAAAGTCCTTCCAGATATGAAAATGACTATTGGGAATTCCAGCTTCAATAAAATATGGATCTGGGTGAATGGCTGTTGGTGAACAATACAATTTTAAAACTAAAAGATGCAATTTTGTATTTTGCATAAGAAGGGATTTTCTTGGCTTAGTGGTATTAAATTTCTTTTATGGTGATTAATTGGCTTATTTCCCTGAAATCATCAACACTTTGTTGAAAGGAAGAATCATCTTTGACACCACAGATTTGCTCTGAATGGGAGTGTTTCTTCTGCCAGAATTTCTGAGTTCCTTGGGGAAGTTTCCTTTGCTAGACTTGCAAATGATCCCACTTTTATTGCCCTTAAAAATTCGCTAAATATTTAATCCATGATATAATTGTGAAGAAATTGGCTTTATAAACAAGGATTCTTAAATTAGCCTAACTCTCAGCAATTTGAAAACACAGCTCTTCCCAAACAATTAGTATTTTTCCCTTACATGGTGCTCTAGCATTGAAGTTCCCTTTAGCTGTAGAGATGCATCTACCCTTCCTTCAAGAAACATCTTTAAGTAGAGGCAGAAAAAGGCCATCTTAATTTTTTTTTTGACAGTGTCAGCAGTTGCAGAGGAATTTAGTAAAACCTTACCTCTCAAAAAAATGTATTTTTCAGCTCTGTGAGCAATTTTAAGTCAGGCTTCTCAAAATCTAGAAACTGTACCTTCTGGTGGCTTTTAAGGTGTTAATTAGAAGATTGCCATATCTAGTCAACCAAATGATTTAAATGCTGTTGAAATAAAAGGATGGCAGTACTTGCCAGTGTGTCAGTAATAACATTTCACTTCAGGAAGGAGTTCCTACTCTGTTCAGTGTGTGTATGTAGGTACCTGGCAAAAAACAGACCAAAAAAAGGAAATGTTAAGCTGCCGCACTATTGGCAACATCCACATTAAAATAACATAAAAGTACTTTCAGTAGTTTTATTGTAGCCGTATTTTGTGGTCCTCAAGCTCAGTGATCATTAGCCAAATAGTGAAGCAAAGTTAACTCCTGCATTTTACGGATCTACATTCTCAAGTGAGCTGTTAATTTAGTCTAAACTTTACAAATGTTGCTATTAAGTCATGTATATATGTCAGCAGAGGATGAACATTTTAAATTGTAGCAAAACAGCACAGTTTAGCACACTGTTAGCTGAGTGTGTTGAAGTCTAGATCCACTATATTTTTAAGTTACTTTCTAAACCAAGGTATAAAAGGCCTGCCTAATCAGGGAGGTGTATTTTACAGGCCAGATGTGGTTTATGTACCTTACTTCCTGGTTTGGATCCATGTTCATGACTTTCACATTTTTTTTAATGTTTTTGTAGCTGCAGTTGTTATAACCTATAAAGAAATACACATAATGCTTCTTTGAGTCTCAGCACCTTTCTGTTAGAATGTGAGTATATCACACACTGTGTACATTCATTGCTGGACTGCTGCTTGGTCTGCAAAGCATAGCACGTGACTCAGAGAGTCATAGAGGATAAAAAAAGGAGAATGCAGATACAGGTGATTTTTCTATGTAATGACCGTGGTTTGTTTTTAATTTTTTTTGGTGTGAAATTATCATTTACTGTGCTTGAGAGCATGAGGGAATGGAGGGAAGAGTGTAGTTGCAATACCCATTAAATGCCATCTATATCCAGTAAGGGCAAAGTTGTGTGTTCATAATCACTATAACATTCAATGAAACTTAAAAGGAGTTTTTCAAGAAAATATTTAAAACTTTTTTCTAAAGAGACGAGGCCATAAGAAAATAGATTTACGTGTCTGGGATTTTTGTGTGTGTATGTTTTGCTTTTGTAAATGTGGTGTTACCAACTAAAGCTGTGCTTTTCTATTATTGGAAGGAAAGGATTCAAAGTGTGCTGGCCCTTAGTAAGCAACAATGGTTAGTAGATGAATTTTCACTTATGAAAATGATGTAAATGATTAGCTTTATCTTGATACTCTTGACCTAATCAAAGGGAAGGTGTACTTATGAGGGATGTAATTATTTTGCAACCTAGTCGGGGGGGGGGAAGTCTACTTAAACAATTTTTAAAAAATGACAAAATCACAGATAAAATATTTTTCTACTATTCTATACAATCATACTTTATACTAGTTTTCTCAGCATGGCATGTAAGTGAGTCTAGGGTACTGTTCCAGGAAATCAGTGGTATTGTACCTTGTTCTAGACCATTACAATAGCATCTGTTAGATGCTTGGCACTGCTGTCATAGAACTGAAATGCTAGTTTAAAAAATTAATTGTACTGAATACTTTAAAAGATTGTTTTATTCAGAGTCTGATCTAAGAGATGTTCCAATCATGCTATTAGTGTGTAATTAAAACTGTTCCAGATGTAACTATGAACAGTTTTGGAAAGTTATCATTGCTTGTTTTCCTGTCTAATGGCAGGTTTTGTAGTCTTCAAAAGAAAATGAAATTTCTACTATGAATAAACTTTCAAACATCTTAAAGGGCTGTTTTGTGTAATCATTTGTTCTGACCAGTTACAAAGTCGTTGCTTGTTCATCGCTAACTCTGAACTACCTTCACACTGAGTGTGCTTTGCCAACCAGCAAGGGTTTGTAAAAAGCAAGTGTCCCGACATTGCAGCATGCTGAGGACGGTAAACATGGAGACAAAGGAAAAACTCATGTTCAGCTGGTGCTTATAGATCTGATATAAGATACAACAAGACTGCAGTGCAAGGATATTGTATTTTAATACCCCATGAGATTCCAGTCAGCTCTGAAGTACCACTTAACGAGGGGCTGCTAAATAACACTTGCAATGCCTGCATTGCTCTGGACACTGAAAATATGGGCATGTTGGATAATTAATGCACTTTGTAAACATTTGAAACAATATTATATGCAGAAGTACTCCATAAACAACAAGCCCATGTTTTAGCAGCTCATACAACTTGGAAGCTTACAGGTGTGATTCCTTTTAAGCTTGCAACCTGGAAAAGATGGGAGATTTTTCAAAGGTTGCATAGTCTACAAAAATTGCAGTAATTGTGATAGAGGATTTGTGAGGAATGTAACCAGAGGTTTTGCTAAGTGTACCCAAAGAAAGGCTTCAGAGAACATGGAGATGTTTGCTAATGGACACAGGGCAAGGGTACTGTGATTTCCTCACTGAAACTCACACCTGGGATCAGAGGTGTGCACAGCTGTGGCCCTTCATTCACACAAGGCTTTATCCTGCCCGTCTAAAAACATTTTTAAATTTATTTACAAGTAAGCAGGATAATTTGTAAGCCTCCAGAAACTGCAAAGGCACAAAGAGGGGGGGGAGGCGATACACCAAAGCTCCTGCTGTTAGCCTTCCTCACCTTCATACCCTCTGATTTACAGAATCATAGAATAGTTTGGGTTGGAATGGAACTTGAAAATCATCTCATTCCAATCCCCCTGCCGTGGGCAGGGACACCTCCCGCTAGACCAGGTTGCTCGGAGCCTCATCCAGCCTGGCCTTGAACATCTCCGGTGATGGGGCATCCACAGCTTCTCTGGGCAACCTGTGCCAGTGCCTCACCACTCTCACCGTAAAGAATTTCTTCGCCATGTCTCATCTAAACCTACCCTCTTTCAATTTGAACCCATTCCTCCTTGTCCTGTCACTACGAGCTCCTGTAAATAGTCTTGCCCCATCTTTCCTCCAGGTACTGCAGGTACTGGAAGGAGTTATCACTAACCCCGCTCCCCCCGAGCGCTCTGCGGTGTCCCGGGGTTGGCTGGGTGCGCGCTGCCCGCTCCTCCTCCTCCATTTCCCTTAACTCCCCCACAAACCCCTTGGCAGTGCCCGGGCGGGGCCGTTCCCGAAGCCGGGGCCGTTCCCGAAGCCGGGGCCGGGGCCGGGACGGGGAGCGGGCGGCGCGGGCGGTGCCGCAGTCCGCCGGGCCGCGGGGGGGCGCTGTGGCC